>VBSM01002217.1:44449441-44478877 GCA_008086735.1 Cheirogaleus medius
CCTGAGCTCAAACGATCCGCCCACCTCGGCCTCCCAGAGTGCTAGGATTACAGTAAGTGTTATTATAAAAGAGTCAAAAAGTTTTTTACAAATTGAAGTTTATAAAGTAAAAAAGTTACAGTAAGCTAAGGTTAATTTATTATTTAAGAAAGAAAAATATTTTTTATAAATTTGGTATGGCCTAAGTGTCTAGTGTTTATAAAGTCTACAGTAGGGTACAGTAATGTCCTAGGCATTCACATTCACCCACCACTCACTCACTGACTCACCCAGAGCAACTTTCAGTCCTGCAAGTTCAATTTATGGTAAGTGCCCTATATAGGTATATCAATTTTTAGCTTTTATATATTTTCATTGTACCTTTTCTATGTTTAGTTATGTTTAAATATACAAATACCATAGTGTTACAGTTGCCTACAGCATTCAGTAGAGTAATATTCTGTACAGGTTTGTAGCCGAGGACCAATAGGCCATACCACACAGCCTTGGTGTGTAATAATAGGCTAACCCATCTAGCTTTGTGTAAGTGTATTCAATGATGTTCTCAGGAAGATGAAAGTGCCTAAGGACACATTTCTCAGAAGTATCTGCATCATTAAATGACTGTTCTTAGAAAACAAAAGCATTTCAGTCTAAAAGAAACATGTTTGGTAGAGATGTAACTCTTCCCCCTATACAGAAAAGTTTTATTAACTAGTTCATTCTATCTCCTTGGAGCCAAATTGTGTTAAACTTCTCCCCTTTAAAGATGGCCTTTGCACTATTTAGGAGTGGTTCCTCCAGAATAAAGTGACACTGTGCTTAGAAGATAAACTTAAGTCTCCACCTCTTAAGACACAGAAAACTATTTGCAATGTATAAATGGATACTCATTTTCTTTTTCGTCTCACAATGGGTGCAGAAAGTATTGGAGTCTGTCTAGTCAAGGTCACTTATCACATAGAAAGAACTTTACATTATGGGAACATTAGTGACATGGACTGCTCCTTGAATGGAACTTGGACCTGACTTTATGGTCCTTGTGAAAGATCTGCTTAAAATCCATTCTTGCACTAGAAGGAGGGCTTATCTAAATAAAATCTAAGGGCCCTTGTCACTCTGAGAGACTAGGATGCCATGGTATAGAAGTAAGTCCTCTCCAACATCTATCTTTTAAAAATCCAACAAGTTTACATAGTTCATGTCATTGACTCTTTTTTTTTTTACTTATGACTCTATCATTTTAAGGAATAATTGAATTTTAATGATCAAAGAGACCTTACAGATTATCTTGTCCAATGGCTCGCCAAACTAGCTATGCATCAGTGCTTTAGAATAATGTAGATCCCTGGGCCCCAACCCAGAACCATTTCTATTATTTAATGTCTTAGTCCATTCCGGCTGCTATAACAAACCACCAAAGACTGGGTGGCTTATAAACAACAGAAATGCATTTCTCACAGTTCTAGAGGGCAGGAAGTCCAAACTCCAGGTGCTGGAAGCTTCCATGTCTGGTGAGGGCCTGCTTTTTCATAGATGGGGCCTTCTCACTATGTCCTCTCTTGGTGGGAAAGAATAATCAAGCACCCTTGTGCCTCTTTTATGAAGGCACTAATCCCATTCATGAGGGCTCCACCCTCATGATCTAATTACCTCCCAAAATGTTCACATTAGAGGTTAAGATTTCAACATATGAATTTTAGGGGGACTCAAACATTCAGACCATAGCATTTAATAACCAGATCAAATGTACCCAGAAGGATCCAGTCAGGGAAACAAAAACCATATTAAGACTTTCAGCAGACAAAATTTAATACTGGAAATCGGTTACACAAGTGTTAGAGGACCAAAAGAGTGAAAAAAAGAACAAGGAAGGATCCCAGAGATAATATCTGCAGGAAGCAATTACCACCACTCAGAACTGTGGGACTAAAGCTGGGGCTACCAGGACCTAGAAGCTCAGAGGAGGGGCCCCCAGGGAGTTGATGCTCACCCTGAGGAAGAGTACTGCTTAGTTACTGCGGAGGGGATGTGATGAAACTCGTTCTGAAAATGCCCAGATGACGGTAATCAACTTGTTCCGGATTCCTAGTAACATCCCTTTCCTCCATTTTCATCAGATAGTCCTGGTTCTGTTGCAACACTAATTTTAATTTTGCATCATAGTCCATCTTATAAACAACCATAGATCTTTTTAAAAGTGGGCAGGAAAATATTAATATATCCCCGCAACATCTTTAAACCTCACCGTGCCTTATATTTTTTTAAGTCCTTTACGAAGAAGATATTTCTGAATTTCAGAATCAATCAGAGGTGACTTTTTTCCTATTTATGTTCTTAGGACCTAAACCTTCACTTCAGGTTTAGGTTATTGGATTGCTGAGGTATTTTCTTTTCTTTCTGTCTTTTTTTTCCTTCCTTCTCTTCCTTCTTCCCTCTCTTTATTCTCTTTATTCTTCTTTTTCTTTTGTTTACGGATTTTCCTTTTTGTTTTTAAATCAAAACCGTGTATGTGTGCGTGTGTGTGTGTGTAGAAATTGGGGGGGTGTGCTCTAAGGGGGTTTTCCAGTATTTACTTTATAAAAAAACTTTAAAGTTTTTCTCTGACTTTTAATGAAAGCCAAATGTTAGAAATAGTAATTAAAATGTTTACATTGAAGGGAATTGCTAGATCTCCAGTGTGGCCAAGCCTGGCAGGTTTTGATAAATTAGAATGAGCCACACAGGCTGATCTTTCTTCACTAAAATGCCACAATGTCCAGAAAGTAAATCCACTCCACACACCATCCTTTGTTTCATATCAGATAAACTAAGCAAACAAAATGCCTCCCTTGTAGTAAAATGCCTACTGTATCACAAGATACTAGAAGTTGTTATCGATGGGAGAGGATGGCTTTGGAGAACATTAGGGTCAGGATTTTGATGTAATGTCTGATCTCTGGGCTTCTACCACAGTCCATCATTTGGGGAAGCAGCACCCTCCCTCCACCACTCAGATGACAATCATTACACCTTGATCAGTCCCCCAAATACCACCAACACATTTCAGAAACCAAAAAACAAAGGGGAAGACTGGAAGCTTCCCTGGTTCATTTTCTCTAAACGCCCTTGTGTAAAAAGCTCTCCCAGCCCCAAAAAGCACTTGTTTCATACCGTCCGGAATGAATAAACCTTCTCTAGTCTGGAAATGTATCATTTGGAAAGCTTCCATACCCTCTGGTGCCACAGATGTCTGCTAAAATATCTGTGGAGCTCTCATACAATCCCCCCCATGCAGTAATGTAGAGTAACGCCTTCTAAATGAAATAAAAGAATTCCCACTGAGCAAACTTTGCTGATGGCCTCCAATATTTAAGGAAGACCTTCTGATCAAGGAATAAGTCGTTCCGTGTTTCCATAGAATTTGCATTGTGTTTAGAAATCGTCATGCAGAACATAGCTCATAAAGATTACCTGGGGAGCTTGAAAAACACTGGTCCACACCTAGAGACTTTCGAGAGGGCTGGACACATTGAAACCGTTCACACACACTCCCTCCCCGTAATTCTAATGGACAGCCGCGTTGAGAACCACTGACTGTTGAGGAATGACTTGCTTTTAAACTCTGTGTTTTTATTGTTACGGGGTTTTCCTCATTGTAGTCCACTGACTTCAGCATCTCACTTGGCCAAATAACCTTCATTTTGTATTGCAGAGTTAGATGCCTGGGACCATCGTTTTTAAGTGATCTTTACGTCTACACATAACTGTTGCGTATTTGGAGTGTTCTGAGTTTCTCTAATGGTAGCCAGATTCTTAAAAAAAAAAAAAAAAGATATTTAACTTGATTACTTTGGAAATACTCAGTAAATATAGGTCTTAATATACAGGTGGCTCTTAGGACCATGTTGGGCACTTTAAAAATATATCAGTAGTTATATAAAAAAACAAAAATAGCCAGACTCATTTTTAGATATTAGAGAATTAGAGAGCTTTTTTCTCTTGAAGAAATTCAAGAATAATAATACAGTGTTTAGTCTGGCTAGTGTGTGTGTGTGTGTGTGTGCATGATTGGATTCTTTAAAAAAGAAAATAATTTATCAGCAATATCCACACTTTTATAAACATGAAAAATAAATAGCCTTATGAAGGTAAGATTCATACAAAAATAATCCATGTTAATGCTGCTTTTACTGGATTTGTGGCAGATTAATTTTTTTAAAAACCTGCCAGTATGTTAATGCTTAAGCAAACCAAGAAACAATTCTCTTTTTCCCCACACTCCACTGCCAAAAAATCACAATCTTTTCAAATTTCACTCGAAAAGCTATAACAGAGCAAATACTGTAATGAAAATTGAAAGAAATAAAAAAGGTAAATTTTTTTAATTAAATAAATTTTTTCCTCATAAGATGGCTACTAAATAAGAAACTCAGTCGAGTTCTTACACCCTTGTCTATGCATGTATATTTCCATGCAGTAAGTAAACTGGATTGTGCAATACCCAGAATAGAAAATTTTCTAACATCAAGTGACTTTTTTCCAGGTAAGATTGGGTCATATAATGAGTAATTTTACGACAAAATGTATACGTCACCTTTTATTCCCATTCTGTTTACTGTCTCTTAAGTGTCCAAATACAAAAGAGCTCTGGGATTGAACATAATATGGGGTCAATTCTCCTTGTAAGTACTGTATTCCAGTTCCTTATCAATAACCAATAGTCCAGAAGAAGTCAATTTCCATTGATTTATCAAGAAACCAGCAGTGCGTTCTCATTGAGCCTCCGTCACACTATAGAAAGAGAAAAACGAATCATGAGCAAAGTTAAGGCAAATTGAAGTGAGGCAGAGCCAGAGATAGAAAAGGAAAGGCAACAGTTGACAGAGCACTCAGGAAGTTTTCTCTAAAATTAGCTTTAATTTTTTAATATTCAAGTATGATTTTATCTGTTTGCCGTAACAGCTGTGTCTACATTCATGACAGGAAGGACAGCCAACCCCAAAACATCATCATCCATAGTAAATCTTATAACTCATCCTGAAACTCAAGTCCAGTGCTATACCATGCCATGAGGTTAATTTAGAAAATGATGCTTTAACTATATGATGAAAACTGCCATGTTGTAGGCCAATATTTAATCAATGTCAACATGGTAAAAAAGAGTAAACTCTGGAGGCAGAAGGCCATGGGTTCAATATTGTTTTCACAAGTAACTATCAGTGTGACTTTGAGCAAATCATTTTACCCTTCAAGACCTCACTTTCCTTATCTGCAAAATGGGAACAATGATACCCACCTTGTAGAAATAATATGTCTTTTGTAGGATTAGGGATATTATATGTAAATATACTTATTTGCTACTGCCCAGTACATAGTACGTGTTTGATAAATGGTAGCTATAATTTTTTACAACTCCTGTGAAGAAAAGTAGCCTGGTACATGGCATATAGAAAGTACTCAATAAAATTAATCGGTTACTTCTTAAATATCTTTGTCTAAATTATTTACTCATATCCTTTTTCGATCTACCATTTAGATCTAAGGTAAACATACAATTAATTGAGAGGATAAGTCAGATTAAAAGAAACATAAAATCACATAAATGTGCAAAAATATACAATGAGAAACACTTAAAACAACATGAATGCTGATGAAATTGAGTTTGTCTGGCAGAGCTTGAAAAAAGCAAAGTAGAAGCAGATTTTCTGGACTCTGTTTTCTCTTCCCAGCTGTCCCGCTTGGTTGTGACATGAGACTAGGCACAGGCAGTCACCAAAACCAGTAAGCAGACAAGAACTTCAGTCTGGCTCTGAAACAGCCAAGTGGGGGTGGGGGAAGGTTGCCAAAGGATCCAGTCCAAAGAGGGGCTGAGGGCCGAGAACTGGGGAGAGTAATCACAGTGATGAGAAAGACAGAGAGAGGGAGACAGAGGGAGAAAGAAAGGGGAAGAAACAGGAAAGAGGTGGACTGACTGCGGCTGGTGAAATGCACCTTTCTTATCCTGGGTGCCTTTTTAAAACATTTTCTATGGTAAAATAAAACATAGAAACCAAACCCACACAAACAAATTCATAGCTTAATGAATTATTATAAGGTAACCTGGTAACCACCACCCAGGTCAAGAAGGAGAACTTTGCCAGCATCCCTGAAGCACCTCCATGTACCTCATCCCAATCTCAGTAACCACAACCTGACTAGCATAGTAATCATTTCCTTCTGTTTCTTCGTGGTTTTATCACCCAAGGGGGCACCTTAGATACTCCGATTAACGCTTGCCCTTTTTAAAAAAATTGATTTGTCTCTTACGTCACTTTTAGTGTGGAACTTCTTCTCAATCCATTTCTTTTCTTTGCAATTTACATGTTAAAGAACCCAGGGCATTTGACCTGTGGAGTTTCCCACGGTCTAGATTTTGCTGAGTGCACGCTCATGATGCGGTTCAACATTTCTTCTGTCCTCTGTATTTCTTGCAAATTGGCAGCTGGATCCAGAGGATTGATCAGACTCAGGTTCAATGCCTTTGACAAGTCCTTAGGTGGTTGTGTGTTCTTGCATCAGGAGGTACATGATGTAGCTCTTTATGTGATGGTAGTGGCCTTTGATGCTTGATCCATTAATTAATTGGCATTACAAAATGGTGATATTCTAATTATACCATTTCTTTTACATTCACTGACTAGAATACTTTTTAAAAAGAAATACTTCTTTCATGTATTTCAGATGACCCTATAGTATAATTAACCCAGAAAAGATATAATAATTGCTTGATTCTTTCCTTTTATTTTCCAGTTTTCAAAATAATGGATTGATTCTCTATCACCCTCTAAAGATGACGGATTAGGTTTTTCTTTTCATATTACTATGAACTCATTAATTTAAACATATTTGATGGTTCTGGCTGCTTTAATCAGACAGCTCCCATGTGTACTGAGCTACGCTTACAGTGTTTTAAAGGCAGTGGCTGATGCCTGATGCCAGATAAGTATTTATTTCTTATCCCTTCATTCATATGTACCATCAGAAAATTGGATAGAGTTGATAATCCTTAATAATATCACCTTGATAAGAGCTAATTGTAGGAACCTGGTCTTTACATTTGTGCTAAATAAAATGGCAACTCTTCCAGATACTGGAGAACATACAATATCACAAATTCATTCTAAGTTGATCTCTATCTAAAAAATATGCATAATTTTCAACTTTACTGAAATTAATTAATTAATTAATTAAACTGTAGCACCTGAGAGTCATGGGAAAAGAAATTCGAGCCATCCAGCCAGCAGAGGGAGTATAAGTTAACTGACAAATCTAGTCTCCCAAACTCTGTTTTCTCATTTGTGAAATCACCCATAATGTTTTGGAGAAAAGGAAGATACTAGGAACAAGACAGGACATATCTGTGCTACTTGTTTTCTGTTAGATGACAAGGAACTACACTGGTTCTTAACAAAAGGGAAAATATAGCAGTAAGGGATAGAGTATTCTCCTGAATTTCATCAAGACTTCTTTGCTCAGAATTCAACACAGCCTGATTGATAACAGTCTTGGAGAATTCAGGAAGAGGAGGATATGATTACCTTACTTTTTTACAAATTTAAAAAATAGAGACATCTAGAGGTGACATGAATTCCCTAAGGTTATATCAGTTCAAGGATAGAGACAAAACTTACTATTAATCCTCCAAACCCCAATCTGGCTTTTCTCATTGGACTTTAGTCAATGACAAAGTTTTAAAAAGGGAGAGGACCTTACAAAAGCATTTTGTAGTTTTTCTACTTGTCTTTACTGATAATGATCCAGTCAAGGCAATAACAAGAGCTTGGGAATTCACAGCATCCGAGCATACCCTGATGTCTTTGCAAATTTTCCTCTGGGGCTGGTGCTTTAATTTTCAATCAGTCTGAGTCAATAACGTATGGTTGTCAGTGCCATTGTTGACTCTCACAATTTCTTGTCTCAACCTCACAGCTCCTAGAGCTTGGGGCTCGGGGTCAGTGGCGGGGGTTTTGATTTGGGGCTTTCTGTGTTTGCACAATAGGGCAAGTCAATATCGCTCCGCTATCAGTGAATTCTGGCCTAAACTGATCTATCAAGTATTGTAGACAAATGAAGACCTTGAAGGATGGAAAGAGGCTCTCTGGAAGTCTCCCCTGCTTTTCCATTTCATTGAATCTACAGACTCTCACTTGCTCCCCACAGAGATCCAAATACAGCTGAATAAGAAAGAAAGCAAAGTCACATGAGAAGAATGGAATGCTCTTAACAATATTTTCGGGCAGCAGTGTGTACTGAATTCCATGGTTCTGCAGGAGGTTTGGCCCATCTTCACAGAGCATGCCCCAACTCCTGCTCATTGCAACAGATATGTACATTTCTCAAGGTCTGACAATAATTAAAAGAAAAAACAAACTGGAAGCCCTTTGCATAGGATCTTTGAGGCAGGCTTTCCCTTTTACTTTTGTCAACACCTGCTTTAGGAAAAGGATGATAAACCGGTGTTAGAAAGTTCAAATCTTTCTCCAACTTAATGGACTCTTAATTGTGCACCTAATTCAAAACAATTTTGGAGATCACAGGGCTACTTCTAACTTTCCATGAGGCTAATGTTAAGACTGAAGAAAAAGTTTTTGAACAATCCACCATCGTTTTTAAAGAATTAAAATTAATATGTAGATGAATAATTGTTTATGAAAATAATTCCCTAGAGACATAGCTTAAATAAGTGAGGACTTTTTGATAATGACCATAAATGAAAGAGTTCTGTTCTTGCTTTTATTGAACTTAGAGAGTACAGGTTTCCACTTGCATGTTCATTTGCCTTTCTTCTGTGAATCTAATCTTTCTATCCCACACCAATAGACAGCAGGGCCCCTGAAGCCTGTTCTTTCCCAGGCCAAGAGCCTTCAACCCAGAGGCAAGTCTTTAATCACTTCTGAGTATTCTGAAACAGCCAAGTCTGCTAGGCTCATTGAGCTGAGTGGAACATGGAGTTAATGAAAGCAAGGGCATTGATTCAGTCTTAATCTAATCCTGCTAATCTTATCCTACCATGTGTTCACTGAACATATCCCTACTGAATGCATCCCCATTGGCATTGTAAATCCATTAGTCACTAAGAGAAAAGGGTAGGTGGATATGGTTGGAGACAGACTAACTGTCTTAAAATCCTGTCTCAACTATTTCATAGATGTGTAGACTTGGGTGAATAATTTAATTTTCTTGACACTTCCATTTCCTCACTATAAAATAGAAATAGTTATAGCAACTAGTTCATAGGGTTTTAATGAGTTTATCCATGTAAAATGTTTAAAACAATGGTAAGCATATAGAAAATAATAAATGTTAGGGGTTTTTTTTCAATTTAATGCTGTTTGTATCATTGCTGTTATTGTGATTGCTAGTGAACAACATCTCAAAGCCTCTGCCTTCCATGGTGCTGATTTTATACAAGTATGTGTTGTAGCTTATATTCCTTTGGCATTGATACATATTGGCTCTAAAACTCAGATCCACAGGTGCTTAGACTCAAGAAAAATCTAACACACCTTCATGAAAGTGTAAGGGAACCAGTAAACCTCCTTTCTCGAAGCTACTGCACACATACATTTAAATCAGTCAACACAGCTGACATATGAGCAGCAAATAACTCACTGGTGCTCCACTGTGACTCTTCATCTGCTGAGGATGTCTTCTCTTCTAGTGATGAAGCCTAAACAGATGGTTAGTAACAGAGGAGTGTGGTGATACAATTCAAGACATGAAAAAGATGGTCTCCTCTTTTAACAAATCCAGAGTGTAGCTATTTATTGATCTTTGCCTTTTAGGAGAAAAAGAGGGTTGTGTTTAAAAAGTTTTCTGTTTTGTTTTGATTTTTCCTTTCTTTTTAAAATAAAACATGTCCCTAGTTTTACATTGCAGAAGTCAAAAAGAGGATAAATGATGGTATACAGAAGTACCAATATCTATTTCAGAACATCCCTGTACCAAATTTCAAGTGCTTACCTACATAATCTAATAATTGTTCTTCAACCAATGATTGTTCAGCCCTCTTTAGCTTGGATGTGGAACCTAGCTGAGAAGTATATCTTAAGATGGATAGGAAAAGAGAATATTCCAATTACTTCTTTACATTTTTAGCAAAAGCAATAACTTCAGAGGAGCAGTCATTAATTCTACTAAAACCACTGATTCCTGGACAACTCTTCTAGTGATTCTCATTCAATAGGAATGAGGTAGGGTCCAGGAATCTTTGTTTTTAACATTCATTCTTGTGATTCTTAAGATCTGACACATTGGAGACATTAGTCATCTTGTTATGTTTGTTTACCCAACATCTTGCCTCTTCTGGTAAGAACACCTGTTTTCTTTTGAGAAACCACTCCTCTCCAACTCTCAGTCCCTGTGGGTGGGTGTGGCTGACTCTGCCATCAGCTTCATGAGGGGGTGCTATGGTCTGAATACTTGTGTACCCTCAAATTTACATGTGGACACCTAATCCCCAATGCAACAGTATTAAGGGATACAGACTTTAGGAGGTGATTAGGTCATGAGGGCTCCACTCTCACGAATAGGATTAGTGCCTTTATAAAAGAGGCCTAAGGGAGCTTGTTTGTCCTTTCTTCCATGTGAGAACACAAGCAGGTGCCATCTATGAAGCAGAGAGTGAGTCCTCACCGGACACTGAGTCTGCCAGCACATTGATCTTGATCTTCTCAGCCTCCAGAGCTGTGAGAAATCTCTGTTGTTTTTAAGTTACCCAGTCTGATGTATTTTTTATAGCATCACAGACCTGTCCAGTCATTGTAATCAAGCAGTTAATATCTCTGGTCACACTGATTAATTTATAAATAGGCATAAAACTCAATCCTGAGATGTTGTTGAAACCATTAGAAAGAGGAGCTTTCTTTCCTCTGGGTTTGGGAAATGTATTTTCCTGAAAAAGAAGCCAAAACAGAGGGGGAATAAATGGAGAAAAGAGAAAGAGGAAAAAAAAAATAAAGCAAAGAGTCTAGATGACCTTGTTTAGATTCTTAGCTCCAGATTTTTTTTATTGTGTGTTTTTCGGTAAAATCACAATCTCATAATGACAGCAATCAAAGAAACAAAATGGAAACATAACTCAAAGTTCACAAATTCAGATGGAAATGTAAAAGACTTAAGTTATATAACCCATTAATGACTATTTTCTATGAGTTTATTAAATGAGGCACAGGAAACTAAGATGCTTGGATATACAACATAAGAATAAGGGCTTAAAGGCCAGGTGTGGTAGCTCATGCCTATAATCCAAGCACTTTAGGTGGCCAAGGCAGCTTGAGATTGCTTGAGGATTGCTTGAGACCAGGAGTTCAAGACTAGTCTGGACAACATAGCAAGACCCCATCTCAACAAAAAGTTGTAAAAATTAGCCAGGCATAATTTTGTGCACCTGTAGTCCTAGCTATTCAGGAAGCTTAGGCAGGAGGATTGCTTGAGCTCAGAAATTTAAGGTTACAGTGAGCTTTGAATGTGCCACTGCACTCCAGCCTACATGACAAAGTGAGACCCTGTCTCAAAAAAAAAAAAAAAAAAAAAAAAAAAAAAAAAGCAGCTAGAGAAAAAGGAAAAAGGACACATTGCCTTCAAAGGAACAACATAATATAGCTGAGTTCTCACAAAAACAATGGAAGTCACAAGACAATGGAATAATATCTCTAAAGTGTTCCCCCCCACAAAAAAACTGCTTACATAGTATTCTATACTCAATAAAAATATTCTTCAAAAATAAACGCAAAAGAAAGTCATTTCCAGACCAACAGTGAATGAATTTATTTCCATCATATATATGATATATATGTGATAGATTACATTTATTTAATAAATTTAATATGTGATATATAAATTTATTTCCATCATATAGATATATGATATATATATGATATATAATACTAAAGAGAGACCTAAAGCAAAAGGAAAACAATGCCAACAAATATAAATAAGCAGTAATAAATGAAGAGGGACATCAGCAGGAATGGTGGAGTAATGAGCTCGGAAAATCTGCTCCTCCATAAACTAATGAAAACACTGGCAAAAGTGTCCAAATCAAAATTTTAAAAACTCTGGAAATTAATCAAAGTCTCAAAACAATCCAAGGAGGGTTTATTCAAGAAAAATGTCTGAATCTTTGTAAGAACAGCAATATTTGCGGCATTTTAATTTACCTCATCCCATGCTCCCCTCCCTAAATCCACAGTAGCAACAAAAACCAACAACCCCACAATCACAGTGAAAACCAGCATCCTAGTAACCACTGATGGTAGCAGAATGGATTTGGAACTCCCTAAAAGCACCATACCCATAAAATTGTCACTGTCTGACCTGGTCTGGCAGGTTCCTAGAAACCCCATTGGCAGGGCTTACTTTTATTTGACCTGAGACCTCACTTGATGTGAACATCATTTTCCACAATGGATTTGTCAAAAAATTCAGCAAGAATAATTGTTTAACATTGCAGCTGCCTGAGGCAGTGAGAACAGTCATGACAAAAACAAAAAGATTCTGAGCAAATAAATATTTGAAAATATGCTTAACATCATTTTTATTGGGAAATTCCAAATTAAAACAACAATAAGATACAAACACTTACTAGCTATTAGAATGCCAAAAGTCATTAAATGGGCAATGCCAAATGCTTTTGAGGATGCAGAGCAACAGGAAAGTTCATTAATTGCTGGTGTGACTGCATAATGACATGGCTACTTTGGAAGACAGTTTACAAAGCTGAACATAATCTTACCATATAATCCAACAGTCACACTCCTAAGTATTTACCCAATGATTTGAAGAATTATGTCCACACTAGGACCTGCATGTGAATGTATACAGCAGCTTTATTCATAATCATAAAACACTGGAAGCAACCAAGATGAATGGAGAAATAAACTGTGGTACATCCATACAATGGAATATTATTCAGCAATAAAAAGAAATGAGCCATCAAACCATAAGAAAACATGGATATTTCTAAGGGAAAAGCCAGTCTGAAAGTCTACATACTATATGATTCCATTTTTATAACATTCTAGGAAAGGTAAAAATATAAAGACAGTAAAAAAAAAAAATCACAGTTGCCAGGAATTTGGGGATGGGGTAATAAAGGATGCATAGATAGAGGAAACAGGAGAAGTTGAGGGTGGTGAAACTATTCTGTACGATACTGTAATGGTGGATATATGACATTGTGAATTTGTCAAGACCTATAAGACTTTACAGTGCAGAGCAAATCTTAAAGTATATTCACTTTTAAAAGATCATTTAGGAGATTGTGGGAATCCCAGAAAGGAATGCAGACCTCAAATAGAGACTCTAACTGTATGAAAAATGTATGAAGTAACATTACTGAAGTAAGCATGGGAAAAAAGTGTTCACCTCAATAATTTTGGAAATTAGTAGAATCCATATGACTAAAGGTAAAAGGAACTGCATAGAAGCATTGCAACCAATTAATGAGAGAGAGAGAGGGGAAAACTGGGGAATGAGGTGTCCATTAAGTGCTTAAAGGCTGCACACCTGCATAGGGCTGTGTGTATGCCCAAGAAAGACCTGAGAAGGCGTGAAGCTCTCACCTTTATCTAACCTTGAGGCTCCGTACAAGCAGGATGTCAGGCAAAGGCAGAGCAGTAAACTGTCTGCCAATACATATGCACAGAGGTTCTTGGCAAAGAATGGGAGATGAATTGGTGCCAATCATTTAGGAAAATCTCTATTGTTTGACTTCTGAGCTAAATAAGCAGAGACTTCAGTGGTCAGATAACAAAGGATAAACATGTTAAAGAATTCTTTCAGGAAAGTCACTAGACAAACAAATTACAATAATAAACTCTAGAGGAAGGGAAATCTGATTTCCAGAGATATCAAATTATATTGTTTAAAATACTTAGTTTTCAACAAAATAATATGAGACATACAAAGAGAGAAGAAGCCACAGTCCATACACTGTAAAAAAAATAATAATAAATAAAGCTCACAGGAAAGAATGTTGTAATGTGATATTGGGACAGTTGTTGGACTTACTAGA
Organism: Cheirogaleus medius; assembly: GCA_008086735.1. NCBI lineage: Eukaryota > Metazoa > Chordata > Mammalia > Primates > Cheirogaleidae > Cheirogaleus > Cheirogaleus medius. The sequence goes on from VBSM01002217.1 coordinate 44,463,459, forward strand.
CAAAGACTTTAAATCAGGTATTTTATTTTATTTTATTTTATTTTGAGACAGAGTCTTACTTTGTTGCCCAGGCTAGGGTGAGTGCCGTGGCGTCAGCCTAGCTCACAGCAACCTCAAGCTCCTGGGCTCAAGCAATCCTTCTGCCTCAGCCTCCCGAGTAGCTGGGACTACAGGCATGTGCCACCATGCCCGGCTAATTTTTTTTTCTGTATATATTTTTAGTTGGCCAATTAATGTATTTCTATTTTTTAGTAGAGACGGGGTCTCGCTCTTGGTCAGGCTGGTTTCAAACTCCTGACCTTGAGCTATCCACCCGCCTCGGCCTCCCAGAGGGCTAGGATTACAGGCGTGAGCCACCGCGCCCGGCCAATTTTATTTTTTTTTAAATCAGGTATTTTAAATACATTCAAAGAATGAAAGGAAACCATGTCTAAATAATTAAAGTATAAGAATGATGTCACTCCAAATAGAGAATATCAGTATATTCACAATGGGATTTCTAGAAGGAGAAGAGAGAGAGAGAGAAAAAAAAAGAAAGAATATTTGAAGAAATAATAGCCTCAAACTTCTCAACTTTAAAAAATACATTAATTGACACATCTAAGAAGTTTGACAAGCTCCAAGTAGGATAAACTCAAAGACACTCACAACTAAACACAGCCAACTATTGAAATCAGCAAAAGAGAAGTGACTCGTCACAAGCAAGGGGTCCTTTTCTTTCTCATCAGAAACCATGGAGGCCAGAATTCAGTAAGATAAAGTATTCAAAATACTGGAAGAAAAAGGATGTCAAACAATAATTCAACATCCAGCAAAACTATCCTTTAAAAGTAGAGGACAAATTAAGACATTGTCAGATAAACAAAAACAGAGAGAATTCATCACTAGCAGATCTGCCTTAGAAGAAATACTGAGGAAGTCCTTCAGGCTGAAATGAAAGGACATTAGACAGTAACTCAAATCCATGTCAAGAAATAAAGAGCATTGATAAAGGCAGCCATATAACACTGTTATGGACTGAATTGTGCCCCCTCAAAATTCATACACTGAAGTCCTAATAGCCAGTATACCTCTGAATGTGACTTTATTTGGAGATAGGGCCCTTATAAATGTAATTAAGGTTAAATGAGGTTATAAAGGTGACCCTATAATCCAATATGACTGGTGTCCTTATAAGAAGAGAGAGAGACACTAGGGATGTGCACACACAGAAAAATGGCCATGTGAGGACACAGCAAGAAGGTGGCCATCTGAAAGCCAAGCAGAGAGGTTCTGGAGAAACCAAACCTAACACTTTGATCTTGGACTTCTAGCCTCCAGAAATATGAGAAACTCTAAAAGAAAGCAAAATAAAGGATAATAGAGTTAAAATTATACACCAGAAAACACCTGTTTAAACACAAAAGAAGGTGTTAATGGAGACATATAAGAACAAAAAAAGACATATAGAAAGCAATAGTAAATGATAGGCACAAATTCTAACATCAAAATTATATTTAAATGTAATAGATTAAACACTCCAATAAAAAAGCAGAGACTGACAGGCTGGATTTAAAAAATAAAGACATGATCTAACTCTATGCTGTCAACAAGAGCCATATTTTGGATTCAAAGTCATAAATAACTTGAAAACAAAAGGATGGAGAAGTATATACCATGCAAACAGTAACCAAAAAAAGAGCTGAAGTAATTATACTAGTATCAGACAAAATAGACCTTAATACCAAATTTGTTATTAGAGATAAAAGACATTTTATAATGATAAATTGCTTAATCCATCAAGAGAGCATAACGGTGATAAACATATATATATATATACATGCACCTAATAACAGGGCCTCAAAAAAAAGATAAAGGAAAACCAGACAGAATTGAAGAGAGAGAAGATAATTCAACAGTAGTAATTGGAGACTTCAATACCTCAATTTCAATGATAAATAGAACAACCAGATAGATGATCAACAAGGAAATAAAAGACTTAACACCATAAACTAAGTAGACCCAACAGATACAGAACATTCCATACAAATACAGAATATACATTTTTCTCAGGTGCACATTCTCTAAGACAGATAATACATTAGGCCATGAGAAGTCTAAATGAATTTAAAAGGATAGAAATAATACAAAGTATGACCTCTAACCACAATGGATTGATATTAGAAATCAGTAACAGAGGATATTTGGGGATTTCACAAATATATGGAAATTAAACAACATACTCCTAAATAATGAATGGGTCAAAGAAGAAACCAAAAGGACAGTTAGAAAATACATGGAGATGAATCAAAATGAAAACATAATATACCAAAATTTATGAAATGTAGCTAAAGCAATGCTTAGGAAGAAATTTACAGTAGTAAGTGCTTATATTAAAAAGAAGAAAAATCTCAAATCAATAACCTAACTTTCCACTTTAAGAAACCAGAAAAAGAAGAGAAAACTAAACCAAAAAGAAGCAGAAAGAAGGAAATAATAATGATTACAGTAAAAATAAATCAAATAGAAAAACAATAGATAAAACCACTGAAAGTTGGTTCTTTTGATGACATCAATCACTAAAACTGGTAAACATTTAGTGAAACTTTGCCAGTAAAAAAGAGGGAAGACTCAAATTACTAAAATAAGGAAGGAAAAAGGAGACTTACTACTGGTCTTACAGAAATAAGAATTATAAGGGAATACTAGGAATTATTGTATGCCAACAAATTAGATAACCTAGATGAGATGGACAAATGCCTGGAAGGACACAAACTACCAAATGTGACTCAAGAAGAAACAGAAAATTTGAATAGTTCTATAGCAAGTAAATAGATTGAATTAGTAAGCAAAAAATGCCCCCAAAAGTCCCACCAGTTGCTATCACTGGTGAATTCTACCAAACTTAAAGAAGAATTAACACCAATTTTTCTAAATTTTCTGAAAAATAAAACAGGGGGAAACACTCCCAATTCATTCTATGAGGACAGTCATTACCCTGCTAGCAAAACCAGATGTAGACATCATAAGAGAACAAGAATCCTCAACAAAATACCAGCAAACCAAATCCAACAACATATGCAAAGAATTATACACTGTGATCAAGTGGAATTTATCCAAGGAATGCAAGATTGGTTCAACATATGAAAATCAACCAATATAATACACCATAATACTATCATAATACATAATACATACATACATACATAATACTATCATAAAGGACAAAAAACCATGTGATCATCTCAACTGATACAGAAAAAGTATTTGGCAAAATTCAACTCCCTTTCACAATAAAACTCAACAAACTAGGAATAGTAGAAAAATCCCCCAACCTGATAAAGGGCATCTCTGAAAAACCCACAGTTAATATCATCAAACTTAATAGTGAAATAATTTTGCATTTAAAAGACCTAGAGTTTTTTAGGTCATGATTCCGAATTTTATTCTGATCCTGTTGAGAAGTCATTAGAGAAGTCCTTAGAGGAATTAGAGAGTCATGATTTGATTTTTATTTTTAAAAAGCACTCTGGCTACCACATATCCGTTTCCTGGAATTCTCTTTGAACTGGGGGTAGATAACAGGAGGAAACCTTGGTATAGTTAGAAGGTATAGAAATAGTCCAGGGTAGAGACTATGACAGCGTGGACTAAATGGGTCTAAAAGGGAACTGAAAAAAGTAGACAATGCCAAAATATCTTTAGAAGTAGAGTCAGCAAGTCTTACCAAGGGTTTTAGATGTGAAGATAAATTACAAAAGAAGAGGAATCAAGGTTGATTCCCAGATTTTTGGCTTGAGCAACTAGGTGAATGGTGATGCCATATACTGAGAAAAAGACCAAGTAGGATTGGAGCTGGGGAAGGCAAATAAAAGTTCTATTTTGGGCACATTAAAATTGAGATACCTATTTGATATTCATGTGGGGCTGTCAAAGAGGAATCTAGATATACAATTTGGAGCTCAGAAAAGAGGTCAGAACTCAACATACGATTAGAAATTGTCAGTATACAAACAGTATTAAAGCTATGGGACTGAATAAGGTTGACTGGGAAAACTATGTAGATAGAGAAAAGAAGAGAGACCAGGATAGAGCTCTGGGATGCTCATACCTTTAGCATTCATGCAGAGGGGGAGGAAGAGCCTGCAATGGAGACTGAGAAGCAACAGCCAATGAAAAAAGAAAACCAAAAGAGGATAGTACCATGGTTGCCAAGAAAAGTAACTGTATTCAAAAGAAGTGGTGATCAACTTTGTTGAATGTTGCTGAGAGAGCAAACAAGAGAGGAATGACAGAATGGCCCATAGTGTTTGGAATAGGGCAGTTGTTAATAATCTTGACCAGTATGAAGACAGTGAAATTGTAGGGACAAATATCCAATTGAGTTGGGTTAGAAGGGATTATGAGCTGAAAAAGTAAGGGCAGTGTGTTAGTCTGCTCAGGCTGAGTGGCTTAAACAACAGAAATTTATCACAGTTATGGAGGCTAGAAGTCTAATATTAAGGTGCATTTAGGGTTCGTTTCTGTTGAGGCCTCTCTTCAGTCTAGGAAGATTGCAGATGGCTGCCTTCTCATTGTATCTTCACATGACCTCTTCTCTGTGTGTGTGGATAGAGAGGTCTCTGGTATCTCTTCCTCTACTTAGGAGGATACTAGTCCTATCAGATACTAGTCCAACCTCATGACTTCATTTTACCTTAATTACCTCCCTAAATGTCCTATCTCCAAAAACAGTCACATTGGGGGTTACAGCTTCAACATATGAATTTTGGAGGGATACAATTCAGTCCATGACAGCAAGAAACTCTAGATAACTCTTTGAAGACAATTCTTATGAAGGGTAACAGAGAATTGGGGTAGCAATTCAAAAGACATGTGGACAGGACAGAGGGACAATTATAGAAACAAAATCCCTAGAAAGGATCTGGAACACAACGGAGGCCTTTGGCCAGGTTGTCTTTTGACCTGGGCCAAGCCACATCATCTGTAGTAATGAGGAGGAAGTCAAAGAGTGAGGAGTAATCATGCAAGCAGGCTGGTGGTTTTCCCAGAGAAAGATGAGGGAGTTCCTGTCTAATCGCTCCTGCTTTCCTGATGAATATAAGATAAGCCTATAGTGAGCAGTGAGCATGGCAGAGATGTTGAGTAATGTAGGAGTTTCAAAGAGAAAGCATGAAATGGTAATTTGGGCATGTAGGCAGGTGAAAACATTATGAGAGTTTTGTAAGATTCCGGACATGTTGATTACCCATCTGAGATTTATGTCTGTGGAGCTTAAAGAAAGACCAAGTCACACAGTATTTTTTTTTTTTTTTTTTTTTTTTTAGCCACTTGAACTGCACAGGGTAAGCAGACAGATAGGTTTAACCAGGTCATAATTTTGGAGGCAAATCCATGCAAGAAAAGAAGTAGATAGAGAGTTAAGAGTATTCACAAGGCAATGTTTAAATGAAAAGACACAAAAATATTTAAAATGTCAACTTTAAAAATAAGTTTCCTCTCTGTCTCCTCTCTGATATAAAAATAAACTTTCTTAAGAGAAATAGGCTAGATACTCTTTGACCATATTCGCAGTAGGGTGTACACAATTTTGAACCCATTACTATATTAATATCAAATAATGCCACTACATTACTTTTAAATAATGATTGATGCCTTCTATGTATAATTTCCATGGTAAACTTTCAGATAAACTGGAGATCCAGGTAGGCAAGAATTAGGTGAGTATGTATTCATTTAAGAAACTCTTATGGAATAGAACTTAACGGTAACTATCCTTCCTTGCTCATTAGATTTTTCATTTCTAAGAGAATTTTCTCTTCAGAGCTTAATATGTTTGTTCTCAGACTGGCATTAATATGCATAAGAGGAAGTGAGATTTTACAGATAAAATTTTGTCTTGGAAATTAAACTATGTTCAGTCTTCCTGTCCAAATTTTGAGCTAAAATCCTGAAAATGAAAACCATTTCTAGACTCCATGAATGCCTTAATCCTAAATTCTTCCTGAATTGTGAAGTGGAAAATTAAATCGTTTTTGTTGGAAAACTCCCTATTCAATGGGTCCAGATCAGCACTCAGATGATGTCAGCAAATGTTACATTTTTTTCCAATTATGAAATGAATTATGGGGCGCTAGCTAACCACAGTCAGTCATTAAATAAAACTATTTTAGCTGATACATTGTTGTTCTGCCAGAAAACACAGGTGTTTTGTTTTTAAAGAATTTTTAAAAACATTGCCTTAAGAAAAGATTGCATTGACAATCCTTCAACATGAGCAATATAGGAGCATATATAAGGTGCTATTTGCAGAGAATTTGTGTGGTAAAGGTATAGATTGTATTTTTACATATGAAATAAAGAGTTGCTTTATTCCCAAAGAATTGAAACATTTGGGCTATGATATATGAAGACAGTGATATATGACTACACGTATTTAAACATCTATACATGAAGTTTTGAGCTGAATGAAAAGCACCTTATAAACATGTAATGCTGTTATTATCAAGAACCAACTTTCTTGGACTGGGATTTTCCAAGAATGTTAGTTCATTCTTTCTATGAATGATCCCCAAAGGTTTCAAATGCATAATCTTAAAATGATGGCATTTACATCTGTCGATATCAAACAAGCCCTGCTTGTTAACATTAGAGCTTGAGCTGTACTTTCATTTATAAGTAGCTTCTTGAAAGATTAATGAGTATAAAAAATTTTAATTGGCCCAATAGTCATAAGGATAATTTTTAATCATTTTGTGTTTTAAGTAATAACCTAACACTTATTTTTTTCCCCTCTCAATCTACTGTCTTCAATTTATATATTTCTAAATCATTCCTGAATGAAGCAGCTGTTTTCAGCTGATTCATCTGAGGAATTTGATTATCTCATCCAAACTATGACATCTTGAATCATGCATTAATGGCATGCTCATGGAATGAAGTAGTTTTCTGTTCAAATGACTTTTTTTTTTGTCTGTGTGTGCAAGAGAGTATAACATATCTATAATCCTCAGAACTCAAAAATTAATACAATAAACAACTTCTTATCTGGGATACAACTATGTTCAAAAAGAATAATCTATTGACTAGAGTACCTTAGTAAACTGTCATTGGAAATATATCTTAGGGTTTAAATGTTGAAAGTGGCATTTTTTTATGTATCCTAAATATGAGTCCCAAGGCCTGGATTATTTCAGGTTATTTCAGAGTTCCAAAATGCTCTTATTGAAGATGGCACTCAGCAGAATGTTTCTTTAGAAAATTCCCTCCCCATCACCAACAAAAATAATTATGGATATCTCATTTTCAAATGCTAATAATATATACCAAGCTCATTCTTCAAATTCTCAAGAGTATCTTAAAAACATATCTTAATCAACAGCATATTCAGAAATTCAGAAATGTGTAGAATCTACCTGGGGTACAAAAACATATTTTTAAAAAACTGGAAGAACTTAAATTATTTATGAAACAACTACTACCTATACAAAATTAAATGATTCTGTAATTGTCTGATAGAATGAACTATGAATTAACTATGGTCCAACTAAATGTTAGGGATAATTTATGAAATGAGAGAACTCAGATCAGTGACCAGATTTTATACTATATTGAAAGAAAAGATAACAGAGGAACTGGATTCTCATGGTTTCTACCCAATGATGGTATCTTTATGGTCTGCTAAACTAGCTCAGGAGGAGGTAAGAGGCTGGGGTCTAGTCCAGAAGGCTGAAGAGCTCTGATGGAGTGACCAGATGTCCTTCTCAAAATTCTACAGAAATCTGGGGAAAGGGGACAGAGATTACTTAGATAAGCTCCTCAAGATCTGATTTGAAAACTGATATATTCAAGAATAAAACTATATTTATACCGTAAAAGGATTACAGTAGGTCCCAGAGACATTTAAAGAAACAACATTTTCAAGGATTTGCCTAGAATAACTCTTTAAACAACTAACAAAGGAAGAAATTAAAAGCTAAAATGTTATAAGCCACAGGATGATTTTCAAAAGTGAAAGTTTATATATTTACTTTGTTTTAATGTTCGTGTTACTGGCCAATAACAGTTCAGGCTGTAAGTTACAATCCCAGTGTCCTGGCAAAGTAGGATGTTAGGGCTACCCTGGGTCTCACCAATCTCCCTCATGCCCCAGCCCCCACCCTCCTGCCAAATCCCACCTCACTCACACAGCACCCAGTCATTGTCTTTTTCACACAGGCAGAAAATCAGAATGAAGTCTCATGCAACAAATGCCCTTCATATTCTTGGGAACAGTTGTGAAAGTCTGTCTTCCAGCGCATCTTTGTGCATGACAGCTCTCCCCAGTCCTTGACGCCTTTGACTCTCACTTCCCATGGGAGGGCTTCCTCCTTTGCTCTAACCCCACAGACCTTGCTCTACCCTTGTTTTCTGTTTTTGACTCAAGAAGAAGAAAGGTCAAAGATACTTAAGGCTCACCATCGATTGGACAAAAGACTGAGAAATTGTCTATATTTCATTGGAAAATCCTTCACACAGCTGCTCTTATTTTCTGATCAGGACATCTTTGATGAACATTTTCTGACAGAACTGTTCTGGAGTGGCCCCAGGAATTTATCCTCCTTGTCTCTGACCTTGTTTTATCAAAGGACTACTAGAAGTGAAGTGATAAGGTAAGAGAACTCCTGAGGCTACATAAAACATATTTATAAGTAGGCACTTCTAGACTGTATACCATAAGCTGGCAGGCTAGAGCTAGTATAACAGGCTGTCTTTCCAGTATTCCACCATTCCTCACTAAAATCCCTGAAAATCATTTGGTAACATATTACTATGAAACAAATATAAGAAAAGAATTCTCTTGTGTGGGCAAGAATCTTTTAAGAGAGCATTTATTGGATTTTTGTCTGCTTGTAGAAGTAGTGGAAGCTCAATTTTAGAAAAGCCCTAAGAGCCTAAGAAGGAAATTAAAAATTCTATGCCATTCCACCTAACAGATGCAAGCAATGTTAGCATTTTGGTTTATTTCCTTTCAGTGGTGAGAGAGAAGAAAGAAAGTCACCATAATTAGGATCATATTATATTATAATTTTAAAAATATTTTATTTTCATTTAACACTACATCATTCGACATTCAACAAATATTAATGAACTATTATAAATCAGAACCACACTTGTCTCTGAATATTATGGGCATTTTCCAATGATATAAAGTACTCTTTAAAATGTAATTTTTAAAAGATACACAATGTTAAAAAATGTACTGTATATAATATGATCAAATAATTCTCTAATTTTTAAACAGAAATTTTTTCTTTATAATAGCTGTATTAAAGTATAATAAACTGCAGATGCTAAAAGGGTACAAGTTGGTAGGTTTTGACTTATAAATGAAGCTGTGAAACCATCATCATAATCTAGATAATGAACATATGCATCATCCCCAAGAGTTTCCTTAGGGTCTCTTATAATTCCTCCTTCTGCCCTTCCCTGATCTCATTCCCATCTATAGGCATCTGATCTGTTTTCTGTCACTATAGATTAGTTTGAATTTTCTGAACTATTTTACACTATGTTTTCTCTTTTTTCCGGCTTCTTTCACTCTCCATAATTATTCTGAGATTCATCATGTTGCTGTGCAATCAATAGTTTATTCTCTTTTATTACTGAGTAGTATTTCATTGTATAGATATATCACAATTTATCTGTTTACCTGTTGATGGATATTTTTGTCATTTCCATTTTTTATTATCACAAATAAAACTATGAACATTGTATGTGTCTTTTATATCCATACATATCTTTTTCTCTTGGGTGGTCTATAGAAAGACTTATACACAAATGTTTATGGCATCTGAAGATAGAATGACGGGGTTGTATGGGGTGTGTGTGTGTGTGTGTGTGTGTGTACGTGTGTGTGTATTTCTAAGAAATCGCCAAATTGTTTTCTAAGATGGTTGAATCATTTTCATTCTCACTGGCAGCGTATGAGAGTTCCGGTTGCCCTCACATTCTTGCTCACATCTGGTATGTTTCAGTCTTATTCATTTGAGACATTCTAATAATACCTGATAGTATCTTATTTTGCATATCCCTACTGACTAATAATATCGAGCATCGTTTCATGCCCTGAATCTGTTGGGAAGATTTCTCAAATCCTCAACCAGGTTTAACCTAAAATGATGGTTTTCAGTCACAGAAGAGTTGTTCAAAATGTAGGTTCTTAGAAAATTCTTTCTTTAATGATATACTTCTGCCATTTTGTCTCATTTTTATCTAAAACATTCAAGGTTGCAAAAAAAGAAAGATTAATTTTATATAGATTAACAACAGATATCTCCTCAAATTATCAGTTCATTACACAGCTGCAAAACTGTGGCTGATTTCTGATCGCTAACTACCATCTATTACTATCTCCTTTAAGAAAAAACAATTTATGTTTTTTAGTTCTATTTTTATTTGTCTATCTTCAATTTCTAGATGCAAACCATAAGTAAAAGTCTTAAAAAAAATGTACCCACTTTTTCCTCCAGGAATCTATTTTCTATGGTATTCATGGAAACCTTCCATAGTACAAGGAGAAATAGAATAAGAGGCTTTTTCAGAAAGTCCAAGATTAATTCTTTCATCCAATGGCCTGTGCCTATGAACTTAAAGGTTTTCTTCCTGTAAAAAGCTAGATCTCTCAAGGGCATGGCATGGCCTTTGTTGTGAAATGAAAATTGATATTTCATTGAGGAGCAGAACATTAGTGCTAGAAGAATATTAGCAAGCCCTTTGCAGATGAGGCGACAGACACCCAGAAAGGAGAAATGAAATTCCTACGATGGTCTAGCTTACTTATGGCAGAGTTGTGTCCCCTAATGCCAATTAAAGTTTCATTTTTACTATTTCTCAATGCCTTTCTTTTTTCAATATTTCCAATACTGGTTAATGGTGTGCAAGATTTAGTTTTTAATTTTAATTTTAGCATAACTGGGAAGTGGAGAGTTTTACACAATGCAAACGGGAACAAAGAACCACATATCCAAAACCTGGGAACCAGATTAATCTTTTTGAATTATTCCTATCCTAGGCTAGAGGGAAAGGCCCTAGAGAGTTAGTACATGATACAGACCAATTCAATTCAATCTTTTCTTATATTTCTGTGAGATCGAAAGGGTAGACTTTCCTGTCACTGCTTACATTCAAAGCTATCCTTCATATGTCTTAAAACATAAATCTATGAACTTCTCTCATTTTAATTATTATTTTGGGCTTTCCACAAAGATTTCCAAAAATGTATTTTCTTTCTTTCTTTCTTTCTTTCTTTCTTTCTTTTTTTTTTTTTTTTTTTTTTTTTTTTTTTTTTTTTTTTTTTTGACAATGTCTTGCTCTGTCAACCCAGGTAGAGTACAGTGATGTGCATCATCTTAGCTCACTGCAACCTCAAATTCCTGGGCTCAAGTGATCCTCCTGCCTTAGTCTCCACAGTATCTGGGACTACAGGTGGGTACCACCATGCCAGCTAATCTTTCTATTTTTAACAGAGACAGATCTCACTCTTGCTCAGGCTGGTCTCAAATTCATGAGCTCAAATAATTCTCCTGCCTCAGCCTCCCAGAGTGCTAGGATTACAGGCATGAGCCACCACCCCCAGCCTCAAAAATTTATTATTTCTTAACTGAGTTAATATACCCATCAGCATTCAAGGCTTCTTGTTTAACTAAGCAGAAAGTAAATCTATTTCAACTAGACCTGGGGTTTTTTTGTTTTTTGTTTTTTGTTTTTTTTTTACCATTCCCACTGCCTTATTTTGGAGCTAAATGCCCAGCTATCAAGACAAGGGCCAGAATTATTTGTAAACCTCCACAAATTAAGAAACTGGTAAAGTACCAGGAATAGTAGCTTGGCACTGTTCCCGATACTCACATGTGATCTCATACTTAATCGGTCCCTTAGAGCAGCGGCCCCCAACCTTTTTGGCATCAGGGACCAGTTTCATGGAAAACAATTTTTCCACGGACAGGGGGAGGGAGGAGATGTTTTCAGAATGATTCAAGCGCATTACATTTATTACATTTACAGCTGGCACTAGCATCACTGCCTCAGCTCCACCTCCAATCATCAGTCATTAGATTTTCATAAGAAGCATGCAACCTAGATCCCTCACATGCACAGTTTACAGTAAGGTTTTTGCTCCTATGAGAATCTAATGCCACCACTGATCTGACAGGTGGAGCTCAGGCGGTGCTGCGAGTGATAAGGAGTGGCTGTAAACACAGATAAACTTTCTTTTGCTTGCCCACCACTCACCCCCTGCTGTGCAGCACCCTTCCCCCTGCAAACTTAGGAAGACAATTTTTCCACGGGATGGGGGGAGGGGTTGGGGGTAGTGGAGTTCCGTGAGTTCTGAGGCCGGGTCCCTAACAGGCCACAGACTGGTACCGGTCCATGGCCCGGAGGTTGGCGACCACAGCCTTAGAGGGCCAAACCAGAATTTTCACCCCAGAGCTGATGGGCAGGCCACCATCAGACTTCAAGTCAGATAGCAGTTTTTACAGATCTAACTACTGTTGCTCGACCGGGTGTCCATGGAGACTGAATAATTGGTTTGTTGCCTAGAGAAATGGAAATAAAACCAAGTCATTTGGTTTCTATGTGGTTTCTACGAAGCTAAGGAAATTTTTTGGCATATGATAAAAATGCAGATGGCTAAAGCTATATGATTTCCTTGGTCAATTCTTGATCTTATCAAAAAAAGTTCTATGTATATTACTTTTAAAATATGAAAATATTCTAAATGAAGGAGTACCAGATTCTCAAGTTATTTAATCCTTGGTTAGATTGGAAACCATTTTTAAAAGAGTGACCAATATATACAACAAAATCTAATAGGTTAAAAAGTCCTTGGATTTGTTACATATGGAAAATGTTTCTCATCCACAAATTCAATGGAGTTCCAAGTATGAAAGAAAAAGCTAGTATTTAATAAGGGTGGAGGAGACTGAAACACCTATTCATTAATCCTATGGAAATATTTGTCACTCATATGTGGTTTAGGGAATTGGGTAAAAATAGCAGCTTCCTAAGAATTTGTTCATCTGGGCATGGACCTTTATCAATCTGAGCTAGTAAATATGATGTAATAGTAGACAGAGGACTTATACAATGAACTCCCTGATAAACAGGCATGCAGAGGTGACAGCTTGGCACGTGTTGGCATGATTTCACAGCAACTGTTGGCCTACCATCAGATAGAAAACAACTCCTGGCAGATCCCCTTTCTCAATGAATGCATAAAATTAGCCAGGCCAAGAAAGGTGGCATACATGAGTTACAACCGGGAGTTGGCATGAACTCAGCTGTTCAGTATTTAGGATAATTAATGCTGCTTTTTAGCTTGTCTTAGAATACTTAGAAGAAATACCTATAAAAATTCAACTTCAGAGGGGAAAAAAATCAAAATTGGTTTTATACATGAGTCACAAACTAAAATGCCTACAGAGGCCAAGTAGGGAATGAAAATGAATGCATGGAACAGAGCGTAAGTAAAACAAGAGACTAGTGTGATGATAAATACGGCTGACACACGTGCTCAGGGTGGGGAACAAGAAGGAGTAGTGATGACCGGAGCAAAGCGTGGAGCACACTTCTTCTGGAAAGGGAATAATCACTGCTCCAGTCTACCCATTTGATGTCATGTCTTCAGATATTTCAAAAGAGGCAAAGTTTGGTTTGCTCACATCTTGCTGGAGTCCCTACAGTGATCTGTTTGTTTAAGGAAAATAATAGTAAAAGGGACGTGGACACAACCAACTATAACAAATTCATAACTCATTAAAATCCCTCTTCAATTTTGTACAAATCACAATTTTTATAAAAATGTAATGTTATACAAACATATACACCGCTAAAAAAAAAAATACGTGTGTGTGTGTGTGTGTGTGTGTGTGTGTATAAAGCCCAGCTCCTTGGTTCAGGCCCCAACAAGTTTCCCAGTATGTGCCCCATGCCACACCCATTTGTCAGCTTTCTCCCACCCTTCTCCCCACAATCCCTCCTATCCACCACCCTATTGTCCTCTTCTGCCTCTGCGTAATGCTTTTTCTCCGTTCCTCTCCATCAACCACCTATGCATCCTTCAAGATCCATTAAAAATCTCTTCTAGACCAGACCCATCGAAGGTGATTTTTCCCTCCTCTAAATTTCACATGGAATCATAATAACAATAAGAATAATAGCCAACATTTACCAAGTGCTCCTTACCCCTGACTCTCTGTGAAACAGACAGTTTTATGACCCCCATTCTACAGTGAGGATGCTGGGAACAGGGATATGAAAACAATAGGGAGGGATCTCGCTGGATGCTCTGGATAATTTGCACATCCCTGAACCAATTCCTGTGTCCAGGCCTTGAATCCCATATTGATGAGCCAAACCCCAATCATACTGCCCGAAGTCAGAAGGAAGGGGAGACTCCCAGAGGAGAGCTGGGGTTACCCAATGGGAGAAAGAATGCCGGGAAGACAAAAACAAAATTAACACTCTATTTCCATGCCTGCAGAACAGTCAACTTCCATTAGCTTCCGCTGCTAGGTCCCCCCAGCCCAGCTTTCCTTCCTTCAATAATGCAAGACTTCTAGTCAAGATGACCACGCCACCCAGGGAGTCCACACTTAAACACAGCCCCTCTGCTTTAGCCACATAAATAGGAAAGATAAAATAGAAAACGTTTTTAAAAACTAGATACAAAATCAAAATGAACATCTTTGTAGACTAAAAACAACAAAAGAAACATAAAGATATGAGCACAGCTGCAGTCAGTGGACATATGACAGTTTTAATACTTAAAGCTAAGCGCCACCTCCCACTCATTCCTAGTCCTCTAAATTATCAGCCACTGACCACTCCTGTGAAGAAAGGCTGTCGAAAACCAGTACTGACCAACAACTAGGGCTATGCCCCCTCCACCCTCGAGGCAGAGCCTCAAGCATGACCATCCCCCAAACGCTGCACATCTCACTCATTATGTTTGTATATACCCATCCCCTCCTCCCCCCTCCCACCGGCCTGACATCCGACGAATGTTCCTTGGGTGTTGATCCATTAATACAAATTTGCTGGTGAGTACATGTGGTGCTTGTTTTTCCATTCTTGACATACTTCACTTAGTAGAATGGGTTCCAGCTCTATCCAGGAATATACAAGAGGCGCTATATCACCATTGTTTCTTAAATCTGAATAGTACTTCGTGGTATACATATACCACATTTTGTTAATCCACTCATGTATTGATGGACATCTGGGTTGTTTCCACAACTTTGCAATTGTGAACTGTGCCGCTGTAAACATTCAAGTGCAGGTGTCTTTTTCATAGAGTGACTTTTGTCCTTTTGGGTAGATGCCCACTAATGGGATTGCTGGAACGAATGGTAGATCTACTTGTATCGCTTTAAGGTATCTCCATATTGCTTTCCACA
>VBSM01002217.1:44478977-44571286 GCA_008086735.1 Cheirogaleus medius
ATATTGTCTCTCTCGGCAGCCGCGGTAGGGACGGGGGAGGGGAGAGTGCAGCAAAATGGCGCCTGCCGCGCGGTCGGGACTGTGCCCACGAGGGGCCCCAAGGGAGTTGGGAGCCTGGTGCCGCGTCCGCTACAGGCTCACGGCTCACTGGTGGCGGCTGTCTCTGGGCTGGTGTCCACAGGTCTCTCCAACCGCTGGGGAGCCCACCAGCAGTCCGAGATGCAAGGGAAGGGAAGTTAACCGATCTGCCTACCCTTGCCGCTGGTCTCCAGGCTGCTCTCGCTCGGGAGGTCCGACTTGTACACTTTAAAAAGGTGAGTTGTATGGTATGTGACCTATATCATAGTAAAGCTGTTAAAATTTTCTTAAAATATCAACCTCTGTAAAGCTACTCTAGAATTTTTTAATTTGGAATTTACACTTCAACAAAAATTGAAAAAAGTAATATAAACAGTGTTAAGCTTGTTGGAATGCCTACCACCCGTTAATATTGTACCCATGGTTTATTCGTACTTCCAGTCTCCTTCTCACCACATGAAATGCCAAAAGGGCTCAGAGGCAAGCTGCACAAATAAGAGCTTGAGAGTCATTTAAGTAGAGAAAAGTGATGGGGAAACCGGACCATCGTACAGTCTACAGTAATAAAGGGAAACTAAACTCAAATAACCCACCACAGCAGTCAGGACCACCCACACCATGGAAGTGGATGTATGTGGGTCCTGGTTTATACAGACCAACTTGTCCAAGCTCATAGTAAGGATAAGAATAAACCCATGGTGAAGAATTTGTTATAAAACAACTTTGTAAAACTTTTGAGTATTGTTGAGGTGCATTAATACTCAAACAATTATCCCCATCAAAACAAAGGTTCAAGGTTAAAAACAAAATCACTAAAAACAAGAGAAAAAAACTAATGATACTTATAATGGTAAGTATTCAAGCAATGATTCGTAGTGCTCAAAATTAAAAGAATCAAGTAAACATTAATCTTTCTTTCCTATATTGAACCCAAAGTTCAAATAAGACCGTCCATTACATCAATCATATATGGTTTATCTGAATTTCATTGTTTTATTATTTTATTTGTATTAGAGTCCTAAATTTGTCTTTGCTTTGATATTTTAATAAGAGCTATAAGTATTATGAGTTTAAATCTAGTTTTATCACTGCATATTAGATAATATGGTATTAAAAATAATTGACCACAGCATTAGAAGTCCATGTGAATTATTTTCCTCTAAAAATGTTCTGTACATTTCTCTGTTGTGAGGACTCAGTGAAACAATTTGTAGAGTGCTTTGGCAAGAAATACAGATTTTAGGCTTGGGCAAGTAACTAATGATCAAAATGTTCATGGTCTGAAACTACACTGAAGCTAGACTTCAGTGAAAAGAGGCTATAGTAAACCTCGATTAACCAGAAATTTCTTTTCAAGCTTCAATTTCTCCTTGAAAATATTTTTTAAAGTGTATTGGTCTGCTTTTCTCATTAAAGAAGCTAATTTAATCTTTCTGACCTAGAAACTATCAGAAACTACTAGAACTTCAAGTTCATCTTTCAATAATAAATTTTTACTATAGCTCCATAAATCCAGAAAACAAATCAGAAAGCACTCTTTAAAAACTATAGGGTATAAGGATTTTTCATGCAATTTCTCTCCTTTTAAAGCCACGAATGCATACTATTATCTAATTAATTGAAATTTCTCACTAATTGGAGTCCAGTTAATTGAGGTTTTATTGTGCATATATTGCTACTTGGATGTAGGATTGAAAAGTCTAACGGTAGGAGAGAGAGAGGAGGTGAATCATTTGTCCCTACATGCAAAAGAGCCAGGAAAGTTTATATTCAGTTTTATACACTTTCATTGAATGACTGCTATGGAAAGAAAGTGAGGGAGGGATGAGAAGAGACATAAAAAGACAAGTGAGATATTATCATCAACCTCTTAGAAGTCTACAGGGAATCAAAACTTTGTGATCCTGTTGCATCAGAGCACCTCAACACGCAGTGTCGCAGTGATCGACACTAAGGCAGAGAAAGCATTTGAATGCTCAGGATTCTGACAACATCCACAGCAGTGGTGACAGCTCTGTTTACTAGGAAGTAATCCAGTAACCCATCTAATTAACCGGTTGGTGTCAAGACAGGGGCCAGTTCCTGAGGGAGTGCCACAGGCTCTGGGCAAGAGCCCTGTCTTGCTAACACTGTTTTGAAAGACGAGAATAAAAATTTATTTTGCATATTTATCAGATTTGCAGTTAAAAACAAACCAGAAAAGACAGCAAACACAGGATGAGAGAGTCAGGATCCAGAAAGCTGCAACATTTGGCTGAATTTAACAAGATGATTACAATAGGGGAAATGTAAGTTCCTGCATTCTGGCCCATTAAAAAAAACACTGTGTACAAATACAGGATGGGAGAGGCATGGAACAGTGTGTGTGCATGTCTGTGTGTGTGGGTGCATGCATGTGTTTGTGTGTGTTTTTTAAAGGCTCAGGCTTGAACCGGCTTGAACTGACAACCATACAAAAAAGAAATATAAATGATTAATAAACACAACCTCATTATTAATCAAAGAAACTAAAATTAAAACAGTAATCCCTTAATCTACCAAATCAAGAAAGGTAGAACGAATTGTAATTCTCAATGCTGACAAGGGTGTGAGGAAATAGGCATTCTCAAATACTTCATGTGAAAGTATGTATTGGCAAGCCCTTCTGGAACAATTTGGTGATATGAATTGGAAATCAAAAAACCTCACAGACCTTTCATCCTAATAATTACACTTCCAGGAATTTTCTTAATTAAATAATTAAGGATGCACATAAATACTTAGCTACCAGAGTGTTAATCACAGCATTTTTAACAATGGCAAAACTCACACACGTATTCATGACTACGCATACAAAACGCTCCTAATGGGGAATGGTTCTATAAATTGTGTTTTATATAATACAGCAATTTAACATGATGTTGTAAAAATAAATGTATTGAAACTGGTGCAGTACAAATAAGATCTACAGTCTAGTTAGTGGTATTATACAAATGACAATTTTCTGGCTTTGGTAATGTACTATAGTTATGTATGAGGTTGCCACTGGGGGAAGCTAACCGAAGGGTACACAGGACTTCTTTGGAATATTCTTTCAAATTCTTGTAAATCTATAATAATTTCAAAATAAAAAGTAGAAAAAGTAAATTTATTACAATAGCTGTTTTTGACTGAAAAAAGCTGATATCAAACCAAAAGGTTTATAAAATATACATGTAATTCATGTAACTATGATGATGATGAGTTGATAAAAATGCCATTTTTTGAGATCTTGTATTGTGGTTCACAAATGGCATCTCATTTAAATCTCATATCAACTAACAAAGTAGATGGCATTATTTCCATTTTACCAGTGAGGAATGGGGTTAGGAGTGATTATACAATTTTTCAAACTGTTACACAGCTCCCAGGATTTAAATAGAGGCTGCTCAGGCTCCCAAGTCTGTGCTGTTGGTTGTGTTCCAAAACATTCACTATCTAATATCACTTTTTTACAGTCTATAAAGGGAAATCCAAAAATTTTAATCATAGTTATTTCTGTAATAATTATTGCTGGCATTATTTTCCTGTGTTTGCTTAGTGAACATGTGTCATTGTGTAATTAAAAATAATATTTTAAAAGACTTCAGTGTTTTACAATGGATTATTATATAGCCATAAAAAGAATGAAATCCTGTCATTTGCAACAACATGGATGGAACCTGAGAACATTATGTTAAGTGAAATAAGCCAAGCCCAGAAAGACAAATTGCACATGTTCTCACTAATATTTGGGAACTAAGTATTAAAAACAATGATCTTATGGAGACAGAGAGTAGAATGATGGTTACCAGAAGCTGGGAAGAGTAGCAGGGAGGAAGGATAAAGTGGGGATGGTGAATGGGTACAAAAATACAGTTAGAATGAACCATATTTGATAGCACAACAAAGTGACTATAATCAACAATAAGGTAGAGTTTACTTTAAACTAACTAAAAGAGTAGAATTGGAATGTTCCTAACATAAATGATAAATGTCTGAGGTGATGGATATCCCAATTACCCTGATTTTATTAATACACATTGTATGTTTGTATCAAAACATCACATGCACCCTATAAAGACAGACAACCATTATGTACCCAAAATAATGAAAAAAAAATTGTTTTTAATGTCTTAGTGTTTTAGCCGAAAGCAAGGTCAGCATGAATCCACAGGATGAAACAACTGTCAAAATAGCTAAGTTTGACTACTTTGACAGAAGAATGGTATTTAAAATAAAGAGGTCTGCCAGGTGTGGTGACTCACGCCTGTAATACCAGCCCTTTGGGAGGCTGAGGCAGGAGGATCGCTTGAGACCAGGAGTTCAAGACCAGCCTGGGCAACATAAGGAGACCCACCTTTAGAAAAACTTAAAAAAATTAGCCAGGCATAGTTGTGCATGCCTGTAATCTCAGCTACTTGGGAGGCTTAAGTGGGAGGGTTGTTTGAGCCCAGGAGTTCAAGGTTGCAATGAGCTGTAATTGGGCTACTGCGCTCCAGCCTGGGTGACAGAATGAGACCCTGTCTCTTAAATAAATAAATAGGCCATGGTGGTGTTCACTTATGCAAATGGAATATGAGACTCCTTCCATTTGGGGAGCCACATTTTGGCAGGGACATTGATATACAGACTGAAGGGCATTCAGAGAAAACCAATCAGAATGGTGAGAGGATCCAAAAACGTGTCATAATATTTATGGTGGAAGAGCTGGGGACATCAATCTTGGATAGAAACAGACTCATTGACATGCTTAAAGCTCTAGTACAGCTGGGGGGCGGGGTTGGCAGGGGCAATATATGTAACCCTAACAATATCTGTACCCCCATAATATAATGAAATAAAAGAAAAAAAAAGAAACACACTCAGAGGAAACATGATTTCTGTCTTTAAAATTTTAAAGAGTCATCACCTATTAATAGGATAATAATCATCACTATGTTATAAGTATATGCATTATCTCAATTAATCCTCACCACAACCCTATAAGGGAGACACTAATGTTAACCTTCTTTTATAGATGAGGAAAAAGGTTAAAGGGGGGTCAGATAATTTGTCCAAAGTCACACATGCATTAGTGACAGAGCTAGCATTCAAACCCAGAACCTGTCTGTGCTCTTAACCACTGAGCTTGTCTGTGCAGTTTCTAATGAGCAGAATCAGGGCCATAGAAGAGAGATTCAAGGACACTGTTAACAGGTCAATATTCAGAAGATTGATCTCAGAAAAGTCAAAGCTGTCCAAATATGGAAAGGACTGCCTTGGAAGATAAGAATGTCCCTCTATGCATTCAATGTAGAGTCAATGACACTCAGCAATGATGTCAGAGAAGACAGCCAGTCAACAGGTGGATGTCAAACTTTAGCACAATCAGAATCACCTGGAGAGTTTTATAAAACACAGATTCCTGTGCTCTATCCCTAGAGATTCAGATTCAGGTGCCCTGGGATGATGAGATCCATGAATTTGTGATTCTATCAGGCTCCTAGCTGATGCCAATGCTGCTGATCCAGGACCACACACTTGGATTCCCTCAACCCCTAAAATTCTATTACTTTTAAAAAAAATCAATTGTATGGATTGGACCAATTTTGTGTCCCTCACAACCTCTGTCATGGAGTGGCAGCCTTAATCCCTCCAAGCCATTCAATAAAGTTTGGTTGGTTTGCTTGTTTTTTTTCTATTCAAGTTACCAGTCAACAGAATGCCTTATATGCTTTTAAAGTAGCCTTTTATAACTAGTTTAAAAGTTCCAGAGTTTGCTAATACATTAGACACAGGTCTTTTTTTAAATTATTTTTTCAGAAATCCCTCTATATTTCTGATAAAGAAAGAATGGATGAAAGCAAATCACATTAAGTTATGAGATAAAAGTGATAAATCTTAGCATGTTCAGATTACCAGAGAGGAAATGTACTTTTCTAATTATGATTTACTTTTCAGCTGTCTAGCTCAATTTGGAAGTGGAAATGCTATTGTTTGCCAAGAAATAAGGATGATGGCCACATGTTATGAACTGTGCTTTTTATTTTTAACAGTGGCAAACTGAGCTATTTTTCTAGAACTTCCAAATTCTACTTAAGTTTACCTTACAGGCAGCTTTATTTGTGTTTTTTCCCCACTTTTTGATGAGGTAAAAAATTGCCAAGTGCCTTTAAAATGGGCAAAAACACTCCAAAATCAAGTATTAAAGAAAATAATAGCTCCCCGTGGACTGCACTGTTGGCCCTCTGCTTCCTGGAAAGCAGCTGATATAATGTCACAGCTGCTTCTTGACACACAGAATTGTTGTCCGCCAACCTGAACAGCCAACATCCCCATGTAAGAACTATACAAATGGCTTTTAAGGTGATAAGATAGAGTTTGACTGCTGTATTTTATGACATTATTCAGCCGGTGTCCCTTTATAGAGTGCCACTGGCTGGCCAACTTTAAACAGTCGTAAACATTTGATTATGTAGTAATTTAATTTAATGATTTATTTAATCTTCAAATCACAAGAGTCTATTTTCAAAATACTTTGTTGCCATGTTGATCCTCTTTTATCTACAGGATTAATAATTGATATGAAATGCAGCTGGAAAAAAAATGACAATGAACTTCTTTCTAAAGGAAAAGGCAGCTGGATGGAATATCAGATTTATATATTGACTACTCTAGATAACAGAACTTTTAAGTTACCAGACTTAAAATCACAAACATGTTGTGTTAAAATCTTTCCAGATAACAGAACTTTTAAGTTACCAGACTTAAAATCACAAACATGTTGTGTTAAAATCTTTCCAAAATGTCATGTAGGTTCACTCGCCATCTTAAACAGAGTAATGGTACATGCTTTAATATCTTCTGGTGAATCAAAAATAATCTTTATAAATAAGTATGATTCTATCGTATAACCTAGAGATTTGGTGTACTTGCCTCTAATGTGCCTTTAGAACCTTACACCGTGTTAGTCCTTACATTGAATTTTTATGGTTTTACACTTTCCCTTCTCACTGAAATGTACCTACCACTATTGATTTTTCCTTCCCTTTTAATTTGTTGTTAAATTTATTGTGCACTAGAAATCTTGGTCATTTAATTTACTGGAAGTGTGTGTGAAAATAAGTAAGGCTTTATAAATAATAAATAAGGCTTTCTGAAAATTGTGGCCCTTAGTGTATACAGATTGTGTGCCATAACTTTTCAAGGAGTTTATTTTCAATATTCCTGCTTCTTATCTGTCTATTGTCTAATAAACCAGGTTGCCAGACATGTGACCTCTAGTTAAGAAAAGTACGACTGTGGTCATATAATGATAATCATTGATCTTCACCTTATTACCAAGATGCTCTGACCGTACTAACTCTTTGCATTCAAATCTGCATCTTAAAATGTAGCACCCACAATAGCAAATGAAATCTAGATGACTTTTCTTTTCAAAACGTAGGTATTCCCCTCATCCCTTTATCCTTTAGACCTCACAAATGGAACCAGATTAAGAGAAGAAGACATGACTTCAGATAGAAGTTTTAAGTCTCAACCCTTAATACCTTATGAATGGAAGAAAGCCCCTAAATTGGAGGTTTTTGTCTCTTCTAATCTCAGAGATTAAACAGGGAACAGAAATAGGAAAGCAAGGAAAAACATACCATTTTATCCTCTTGAAAATCATGATTCTTTGAAATTATTTTTGAGTTGTAGGCGTGTATACCATTTGCTCCTATGAAGAAAGGCTTTCATTAAGTAAACTTCCTAAATCTGGCCCTCCAAGGCTTCTAGGACTTGGTTCAACCCACCTTTCTAATCTCATCTTCCATTGCTCTCTTTATGCCAAACCAAATCCTTCCTGATTCCTCTCTGCCTTTGGAGCCTTTATTAGGTGCTAATCATTACTCCTCGGGGAAAGTGGGAGGTGCGGGGTGGGGGGGGGAGTGGGAAGTAGGGTAGGGATTCCATGGTCAAATAAATTAGGGAACTGATGTATTAACCAGTATAAAACAGGTTTCTTTACTATAGTCCTCTCAGAACCTTTTAAAATCCCAATGTTCATTTAAATCTCCAAAGGGGGAATGAGGTGTAGAATTAAGGTAACCACTCCTCTCAGTTTGCCTAGGACAATCACAATCACAGTTGTTGTCCAATCATAATTAACAGTATCTCTTTTAGCTTTTAAAAATGCCCCACATTATACAACATGACTTTCCTATATACAGTACTTTCTAAATTAATTTGACCACCATTCCCATTTTTCATAGAATACCCGAGTATCCTATAGAACACAGTTTGGGAAACATGACCTTTGCCAGATGTCAACGCCTACCCAGATCTCAAATCCCATCCCGAATAGTTTACATTATAGTAAAGGCTTCCCTTGTTTTTGGTCCTCCTCCACAGCTGAAAGTACTTTCTCCTTCTGCTGGAGGTCACAATACCTGTTCTGTATCTTTCCCTTGTACCGTTTAGCATTTTCGGCCCACTTTCATTTGGGGGATTCAAGCCTTCCCTCCTCCACTGTGCTCGCTATGCATGATAAAATCCAAGTAGTGTTTCACTTTGACTCCCGGTACAATGCCCAGCTCAGTAAGTGTCTTTGAATGATTAAGCTTATTTGTACCTGAAGCTGTCTTTGCCTCTTTCATTATGAAGAGGCAGATCCTCAAAGGAGGCCAAGGCAACTCCCATCACTGCC
This sequence comes from Cheirogaleus medius, assembly GCA_008086735.1. Classification (NCBI taxonomy): domain Eukaryota; kingdom Metazoa; phylum Chordata; class Mammalia; order Primates; family Cheirogaleidae; genus Cheirogaleus; species Cheirogaleus medius. The sequence goes on from VBSM01002217.1 coordinate 44,487,724, forward strand.
CTTTCCTGCCTTCTTAGAGAGCTCACTCTGCTGACTATCCCCTCCCTTTCCTATCTCCCATCAGCACTTAAGCATGCGCAAGGTTTTCCCATCTTAAACATGCCTGGTTTCGTCTCTACCCTTTCACCCAAACTGCTCATGACAGGGTCACCAATCATTTTCTTATTTTGTTTTATTTTGCTAAATCCCATCAATGTTCCTCATTTGGGTTTGGAAAGGTCAGGCACTGAAACATTTCCCTCTTTGATTTATACTCCCTTTAAAAGTATCCAAACTTCCTCAAAAAGTTAAACAAAGAGGCCGAGCAGTTCCACTGCTAGGTATATACCCAAAGGAATTGAAAGCGGGGACTCAAACGAATGCTTGTACACCAACGCTCACAGCCACATTATACACAAGAGTCAGAAGGTGAAAACAACCCAAATCTCCATTAATAGATAAACAAAATGTGGTATGTACATACGATGGAATATTATTCAGCCTTAAAAAAGAATGAAATTCCGATTCACACTACAACATGGATGAACCTTGAAGACATGCTAAGCGAAATAAGCAGACACAAAAAGACAAATGCTGCATGATTCCACTTATGTGAGATACCTAGAATAGGCAAATTTATAGAGATGGAATGTAGAATAGAGGTTACCAGGGGCTCGGGAAAGGAGAAATGGGCAGTTAACGGGTGCAGAGTTTCTCTTTGAGACGATGAAAAAGTTCTGAAAACGGATAGGGCTGATGTTTGTGCAACATGTGAGTATATTTAATGCCATGGAATTATACACTTAAAAATGGTTACAATGGTTAATTTTGTGTTATGAATATTTTACCACAATAAAAATAAAGAAAGAAAAGAAAGTATTCAATGTACTAAAGCTCTTGAAATAAAAACTCTCATAGTGAACAGAGAAAAATCAGCTTTATAACTCCCTCTGTCCAACAAGAATCTCACTCTAGGAGAAAACCTGAAGTGTAGAATTCCCAACCAAAGGTAGGTGTCCTGAAAAAACACCTTAGAAAGAGCTTTCTACTTCAACTTATCTCTAGCCCTCTGGGTTACACAGCCACACCTTGGTTGACCAGGACCAATGTTTCTGTACCGTCATTAGCTAAATCACATTTTCCCAATAGCCTAGGTCATGTAGGCAAAGGGGTTTTATCTAATTTCAAATTTCTCTTCAGGTGGCATTGTTCCAAAAGTTTTCCCCTGAGGTTTCTCCAGTTCTTTCCTTCTAGCCCTCAACATCTCCCTCTACCATGAGGATAGTGATCTGTAAAGAAATAGGTAAGCAAGGAGAGCGCCAGCCATTTGTAACATGTAAAGGAGCAATGCAGGGAAGGGGCATCGTAGTCCACTCCTGGAAGCACAGATTAAATTTTTTATTGAGCATTAAATGGTCAGTGCACCAATTTCCTGCCCGTGGTGTTATTTCATACTTGTGTAACATTCTCTGTCAGTGATGAATGGTCTGCTATGCCCAGACCCCCTGTAACAGCAGGGAGCCAAATCAGGAAGGGTGATTTCTCTGAGTTTTCAAAACTAACACATGATTTGTTAGTATTCATTGGTGATGTGGCTATTGCCTACAAGAAAGTCCTTATCCCAAAGCCTCACAATTCTCAAACCCCAAGTAGAGCATCTTACTCCCTCAGAGAATCTGCTGAAAGTCTATCATAGGAGAAAGCCCCTAGTGTTTCAAATTGTGAGCTTTTATTTGGTTTGGGAGCACTTGGGAGCTCCTTGTAAAATTCTCACTCCAAAGATAAGTATGATGTTCAAAATTCTGCATGGGGTGATTATTGCTGTTGTGAATTTAGTAGATTTGAGGGAGGATAGATCAAAGCAATGAGGCTTTACAGTACACCAAGTTATTAAGGCCTGCACGTGGGCTATGGCAGTGGAAACGGAATGATTCCAAAAATATTAAAAACATGTAAGAGGAGGACACTTGGTATCTGAAGCATTCATTACTCTGAGTGTCTTTTCCTTCGCTTCTCTGAGTTACCTGATGGCATGGGAGAAAGTTCCCCATTAGAATAAAGTTGCAGGAAGACTTTTTATCCTTTCTTCCCCTTAAAAGACCTTTTTTTTTTTTGCCACAAGAGCTCTTTACTCCATGAAATTTCAAGGAGATCCCATGAAACTGTGCATGAATTGTGCCTTCTCCAAAGACACTCCCTCATGCACACGACGCTGGCCCTGATTTTGTAGCTGCGTTTATGACTGATTTACGGAACTTTTACTTGGCAGGCCCTGCTGTTACTGTTAGCTGGTTACTATGGATCTTTCAACATGCCACTCTGGCATGTTGCATTAAAAATAACCTCCCAAGACTGTACAGAATACATAGAACAACGGGAGTACAGTCATAGCTGCAGACTCCAGGGTCTGCTCTGGTGCCTATGGGTTTGCCATGTGCTCCTTCCTAGATGAAGTCACTGCAGGAAAAAGACTCCAATATCTTCTAAAATGTCAGACTGCATTATAATTTTTCTAAGCTTCCCCAAAGCAGAAGTTCTCAGAGATCAACAGCATTTCAAAACACTGTGAACCAAAAGAATGACAAAACACAAATGACAAGTATTTGTTAAGGACACAGATCCAAAGTTAGACTGTCTGGGTTTGAATCCTGGTTCTAGGACTTAACTGGCTCTGGGATCTTAGCAAGTTATTAATATATCATGACCACAGCTATCTCATCTGCAAAATGGAGTGACAGCAAGATCAATCTCGGAGGGTCGTTCTGAGAATTAAGGGAAATATCCAGGTAAAATTTCTTGTATCAGTTCTCACCCATAGAAGGTACTCTATAAATAGATCCTTCGAACTCCTTTAAACGAGTAGTCACTTAATAAATATTTGTTGGCTGAAAGGGTAACACCCAGTTACTTATGTTTGTGTCTGATCCTCTTTTCTGGATTCTATACTACCTAAGGTCAGAGTTATATTTGATTCATCTTTGTATTCTCACAGCTCTGGTAGTTACTGAATAAATATTTATTAAATTAAATGAAAAGAGAAAGTCTGTGATAATGTATGAGGCAACAGTTAGTATGTATTAATAAACTGGTAGCAAAAAAAAAAAAAAGATCACAAGCTTTAAGTGCAAATAGAATGCAGTGCCAAGGAAACATTGACGTTCCCCGAAACGAAATGAATATACCAAGCTACATATGAATACAATATTTGTAATGCTGGGTCTGGTTCAGTGAGTCTGGTTCTAACTGGGTACTGCAGAGAAGAGAAAAGCTTTTCTCTCTATCCCACCCCTGGCCCCAGCCCATGAGCCAGGCTTGCCCAGGACTCAAGAGAAGAATTGCTCTCCCAGAGCCAGACACCACACTCACCGCAAGCTAAGTGGTTTCCTTATGCCACTTTAAGCATCATTGGATTTGGTGGCAACAGCACAAGCAGAAGACTTCTATTGAGGGACACAGGGCCAGGATAGTGTAGACTCTGCCTCAGGTTTCACCATTAGTGCTTGAATCAGCAGGAACAGAGCTGTGCTCCTGCACAGGGAGAGAAGCCATCTCCTCCTGTTAGGAAAGCCAGAGGCCATTCCGGATCCTCACTGGAGAAAATACTAACAGGATTCTGTGACTATGGATGTCTGTGTAACCCCAGAGGCAAAGTGAAAATATTAATAATAAAGCTGTGTGTGTGCGTGTGTGTGTAGAACACTGTTTCATTCTTTTCTGACAGGGTGACGACACCTCCAGCCAAGGCCACCAGGAACACAACTGTAATTGAGTAAGTTGGGTTTATTCCTCATCGCAGTGAGGGATAGCACTCACTATGGGGAAACCATAGGGCACCTCAGGAGGAGGGTAATAGAAAGAATCTATTATAAAATTTAGGCTTTGGTTGGGTGATTTGGGGAGGCTCTAGAAAAGTGGTAAGTTCATTTTAAATTGGGTGCTGTAGGAAAGCAGAGACAATTCTATGATTAGGTATATCAGTAAATCTTATCTATATGAAGGGCACGCTAGAGCAAGGATGAAGCTATAATTGCCGAAGAAAGAGCAGTCCATTATGTTAGCCGAGAGAGGAACATTTGGTAATTTGTGGCTTGGACGATGTTCATGTTTTGTCTGTGTTCAGACATGATGACAGAGTCATTGTCTTGATCCCTCATGGTCACAGAGTGGTTTTGTCTGATGGTCACGTTCTGTGAGATTATGTCCAACGGGGGGAAACCAAGACCTGGTTGCGAGTGCCGGGCCAGCCAGCAACAACGAGGCCTCACTGACTGTGCCTGGCATGAAGCAGGAAGCCAGGGACTGCTTTGCTCTTTCTCAAGTGGTGCTAAGGTGGTAGAAGAGAAACGTGGTAGGCCCAGTGGAAATGCATTTCAACAAGTCCTTTGATAAAGTCTCTCACAGCTTGGTACAATTATGTGGCATAGTTCCATAATGCAGTCTAAAATTACTTTTTTTTTTAATGTCCACTATTGCTTCAATAAAATTTATAGTCAGATAAATTAGTTTTTTTCCCCTCTGTTGCTTCTCATGTCTCTCCCATCTTGGCCTTGTGTATTGATTTTTTGGAACCCAAATTTAGTGCTTTACATGAATTGTTATTAAAATTCATCTTATTTGATTCAGGTCATCATTAATGCCTATGGAGATGATTTTTGGATTCATAATCTGCTACCTAATACATTATATTTACTATCTGCTTAGATTTTGATTACATGCCTTCAGCAATAATCTAATTGGCAAGACAGAGCCAAGGATGGTACCCTGTGAAATATCAGCAGGTAGTGCAGGGTGGGGCCTGACTTAATCAGTATTCATTGGGTACCATCCTCAATCAGTTCAAATGCTATGTAGAGACACCTGCCCCATTCTACTTCCAGAACCACACACTGGGGTGTTCCCAAACGTAGGAAGAAGCTTGAACCCCGAGTAGCCAAAAAGAAATCCTACAAATGTCTACTAAAGTCCTATGCAACTTTATTTGTGCTACAACACCTGGCTCATTCCTTTCTTGCAGTAGTCAATGAATAAATATTTGTGATTGATGAAGAACTGAGTAGTTTAAATCTAACTTTATAGGAAATAAATGGGAAGCTACAGAATTCAGCACCTAAATACTGTCTTTTTATGATGAGCACAGGTTAGAATTAAAAATGGGAATAAAAATTAGGACAGAAGGTTTTAAGTCAATGGTGCCTATTATAATTGTTATTACTAGCCTTCTTTGTAGGCAGAGCTTTATTATTTCTTTTTTATGTGTGCCTAGATATCTCCTTGCTAATTCCTCCAGAAGCTCTATTTTCTAGGGAAAGCAGAAATTACCAGATTAGAGCAATTTTCTCTCCACTTCTTTGTTGAAATAAACACATGATGCCAATTATCACCTCTCACTCAAACACCTTTAGCTTATATGACTTGGGTGACTGCTTCCTGTTCTCTGTAGAAAGCTTGAGATAAAACTGTTGCCTTTGTTGCCCTGCTGATTATGGCCAAAATAATCACTGTCTCAGCACTCATCCTAGGGATGACGCCATATGTTGCAACAGGAAAGCTAAATTTTTTGCCTGTTTGAAGCCCTTCTTGCTTTGAGTGGTACCATTTTCCCCTGGCATCTAACCTTGCTGAAGCAGACAATCTTCCTCAAACTCTGAACTTAGGATTTAATTACCCACTTCAAGAATTTAAGATACAAAACATACTAACTTGGTCAAATTATGGGTCCATCCACATGAGTATTTTCCTTCTGCACCAAGGAACATTTTATGAGAAGTCTCAAAAGGTTATGAAAATGCCAAAGTTAACTTTAGCAACTTCCTAGTAATCTAGTATCTATATATCTAGAATTGCTTTGTTTCCTCAGGATTGGTTTCTTGAGATAGATAGTAACATACTGTAGTAGAGTAGAGAGAGCCCCAAAGGAGAAAACTTACGTGAAGCAACTAACTGTAAGATACTATAATAAATGCTATCATAAACTTATGTACATGGAACAGTGGTAAGATAGAAGCATCAGAATGATTAGGAATTTTGACTTGGGTCTTAAAATATGAGTAGGAGTTGGATGGATGGATTTAAGTGGAAGTAAGTAGTAATTTTTAAACATTTTAATTTTTTTTTTTTTTGAGACAGGGTCTTCCTCTGTCCCCTTGGTTAGAATACAGTGGCACAATCACAGCTCACTGCAACCTCCAAGTCTCAGGCTCAAGCAATCCTCCTGCCTCATCCTCCCCTGTAGCTAGGACTACAGGCATGTGCCACCACACCTGACTAATTTTTTTTTTTGTAGAGACAGAGTCTCACTATGTTGTCCAGGCTAGTCTCAAACTCCTGGCCTCAAGCAATCCTCCCACCTTGGCCTCCCAAAGTGCTGGGATTACAGGCATGAGCCACTATACCTAGCCAACATTTTATTTTTATTAACCTTATTGAGTAGACCTATTTTATTAAAAGTTGTTTTAAATCTTTTTGGGAAAGAAGTGGAAGACAATTAGATAGACTGATACATAAATAGATAGAGATGGATCAGTAGATAAACAGAAATAGACAGACTGATTCCCATGTCAGTGGAACCTTGTGCAGTTGGAAGGAAGAAGAGGCAGGCAGCCAAAATAGCCTGATCCCAAACTCAAGAATGAAAGGTATATTTACTGGCAGATCCAGAGCTCTTCAGTGGTCACTTCTGGAGGAATTTTGGAGCTTATTCTATGCACCCTTCCTCATTGCTGGCTTTCACTACGGTCATACTGTAGCTTTCTACTCCCTGACTGCTCTCCTAGGACACTGGCATAAGGTTCAACAGATTTTTCTTTTTTTATTTCCTAGAGATAAATGCAATTCATTCAGTCATTTAACCTACCAGTTGTGACTCCACTTTTTCTCACATAAGGAAATTTACTCCCTTAAATGCTGAGATGACTACATTTATTGCTGCTGAGAGTATACAATTAGTCTATGTTCTAACCCTCCTGTCTGTTCCTCATTCCTTAACATTCTCTTTGCCTTGAAGGGATAGTAGGGTACAAAGCATGGACCATGGAGTCAAATCTGACTTTGAATTCATGCTCATCTACCTACTAGCTGTGTCGCTTTGGGCAAGTTACCTAACTTCACTGAACCTCAATTTCCACACATGTAACGTAATGACACTAAAATCAGCCTTTCAGAATTGGTGCAGCACTGTATACAAGGAGTTTAGCACAGATCCATTGCACCACAGCCAGGCGTATGATAGCTTCAATACATTATAGCGGCTGCTAAAGTACTAATGCTTCAGCTACTAATCTCGCTATGGTCGCAATCAGATTTGTTCATCTTAATCTTTCCCCCTACTCCCAAACAGTTTTTTCAAGGGCATTATACCATCTAAACATCATGCTTACTTTTAAAGGATTTTTTTTAAAGTCCTCCATTCCCTCCACATTCCCATCTTTACTTTTCCAGAGTTTTCAGGTTCCCTTCTCTCCTACCTAGCCAGCCTCTCCCTCCCTGCCAAGTCTTCCCCAAGTCAAGATCCCACTCCTTCTGTTCTGTTTGTCTGCACTGGAACATAAACTCCCCAGGGCAGGAAACTTGTCTTTCTACATATTTGTCAAGTACTGTGTACATTTAGAGAGCTAAATAAATAACAAATATTACACAGTCAGAATGAGGTTGGTCAATAAATACCTTAGGTATTATCTCTAGGCTCTCATTACATCAAATCTATGGACATGAGATGTATAAACAGAGAGCTGGCTACAAAATAGTAAAATTACATTTTTGGCTGCTCTACATGGGAAACAGGCTGTCAGCGTGGGTGGATAACGAAGGTGTTTCCTATCCTCCACTCCTCAAGAGCCGAGTCCCAGCTCAAACTCACACCAGGGATCATACCCAAAGGCCCAGACACAGGTCAAAGACTAGCCCAATAAATTCAACTTCCTTCTGGAGCATTGATCATAGCCCAGCTGCTAACAGCTCTCAGATGAAGTTCCTCCAGCACGGGTAGGTTGTGCTTCACAATTCTTGGCCTACGTGTAAGTCGTTTCCTAGTTATTGCATGGGTCTGGCTCTGTAGCCTTAACTAAATTCTAGACTCCCACAAAGAATCCTTGTCCTTCTTTTTTATTCCCTTGCAATACCAGGCACTTAATCCGCACTCAAGAATTGCTTGTTTTGACTTAAAAAGCCACAAAAATGATGGTCCCTCCCTATAAGGTTTTGGCTAATTTCTCATTTCTTTTTTAAAGTTGTCTTCAAATTGTTTATATAAAATATTTCAAACATATAGGAAAAGAACCAAAAAATAATATGATATTTATATACCCAGTACCTGGATTAAACATGTTAACATTTTGCCTTGTTTTCATCAACTTTCTCTTTTGTGTTTAAATGTTACAAATACAGAGAAACTTGACCCCATTCCTTCCCACTTTCTCTATCCATCCCTCCAGATAAGACATCTTTCAGTTGATCTATATCATTCATATATAAGATTTTTAACAAATATATATGTAATTACTATGAACTATGTATTATTGTTTCATATGTCTTAAAATTTTGCATCCGTGGTGTTATTGTATGTATCTTGCTGAACCTTGATTTTTTTTTTTCCTGCAAGATTTTAGTTTTGAGATTCATCCAGGTGATATTTGTGGATCTGGTTCATTCATTTTAATTCCTAAACAATAGTCCATGGGTATATCTGCCCATTCCCTTTTGAAGGGGCAGTTAAGCTGTTCATACCTTTTTTTTGTTCTAGGTGATGCTGCAGAGAACATTTATAAACATCCCCCCTTGGGCATGAGTTTCTGCCAGCAGAGGTTGGTGTTCTGGAGCCCAGCTGCTCCATGACAAAATCACAACAGTGTAATCTTGGGTGTGTTACTTAATTTCTCTGCACCTCACTTTCCTCACCCATAACATTAGGGTAACTGTAGCACCTCCTTCAAGAGAATAAAGCAGCAAGAACAGAGTCATGCACATACTAAGGCACCTCTTTCTAGGTGTCAGTTGTCAAAACTGTCAATCATTATTGGGGCAGACACCTAGAAACAGGGTCTGACCATCTTTGATCTCCAATTGGTCGTACTAGTTTACACTCTCACCAGCACTATATGAGTTTCTGCTTCCCCACATCCTCACCGGGACATGGCATTGGTGGTGCAGCTTCCTAATCCTTTCAAATGCAAGGAGACTCCAGAAAGAGCAGAGGGAACAGGAAGAAAGAGATGCATGCTGGCAATGAGTAATCAGATTAGGTGACCAACAGAAAGAAAAGAAGTAGTAGAAGATTTGGGAAAGTGGGGAAAAGGGGATTATTTTCCCCCCAGCTTTATTGAGGTATGATTGACAAATAAAAATTGTATTTAAGGTGTACAACATGATTTTGATATAAGTATACATTGTGAAATGATTATCACAATATAGCCAATTGACATATCAATCACTTCCATGGTATTATCTTTTTGTGTGTGTGGTAAGAACACACTCTCTTAGCAAATTTCAACTATAAAATATTGTTAACTCTAGTGACCATGCTGTATATTAGGTCTCCAAAACTTATTCATCTTATGACTGAAAGTTTCTACTCTTTAACTGGCATCTGCACATTGTCCCCACCTTCCAACCCCTGATACCACCATTCTACTCTCTGCTTCTACGAGTTCAACTTTTTAAGATTTCATGTAAAAGTGAGATCATGCGGTATTTGTCTTTTTGTGCCTGGTGATTTTCACTTAGCATAATGTCCTTCAGGTTCACCCACGTTGTTGCAAATGGTATATTTTTATTCTTTTTTATGGTTGAATAATATTCCATTGTATATGTATTATATAGAGCCCACCTTTTCTTTATTCCTTCATTCACTGATGGACATGTAGGGTTTTTGCATATCTTGGCTATTGTGAATAATGTTGCAATAAACATGAGAGTGCAGATATCTCTCCAACATACTGATTTCATTTTCTTTGGATATATACCCAGAAAAGTGGAATTGCTGAATCATATGGTAATTTTAATTTTGGGGGGAACAACCATACTGCTTTCCATAGTGGCTATGCCAATCTGCACCCCACCAATAGTGTATAAAGTTTCCCTTTTTTCCACACCCTCACCAACACTTGTCTTATGACTTTTTGATAATAGCCATCCTAACAGAAGTGTGGTGATATCTCATTATAGTTTTGATTGGCATTTCCTTGATAATTAGTATTGTTGAGAAACTTTTCACATACCTCTTGGCCATTCATATGTCTTCTTTTGAGACTTGTCAATTCAGGTGTTTTGCACAATTTTTAATCAAGTTATTCGTGTTTTTCTGCTATTGAGCTGTGTAATCCCTTTATGGATTTTGCATATTAACCCCCATTGGATATATGGTTTGCAAATATGTCCTCTCATTCCATAGGTTGTCTTTTGATTTTGTTGATTGTTTCCTTTGCTGTGCAGAAAATTTTTAGTTTGATCTAGTCCTATTTATTTATTTTTGCTGTTGTTGCCTGTGCTTTTGATGTCATATCCAAAAAGATCATTGCCAAGACCAAAATCAGGGAGATTTTCCCTATGTTTTCTTCTAGGAATTGTATGGTTTCAGGTCTTACATTTAAGTCTTGATTCCATTTTGAGTTTATTTCTGTGTATGGTGTAATATAATAATTCATTCTTGGTTCATTAGTTCATTCTTTTGCATATGGATATCCAGTTTTCCCAACACCATTTATTGAAGAAACTATCCTCTCCAAATTGCATGTTCTTGGTGACTTTGTGAAAGATTAGTTAACCATATATGCATGGGTTTACTTCTGGGATCTCTATTCTGTTCCGTTGGTCTATATGTCTGTTTTTATGCCAGTACCATACTAATTCTATTACTTTAGTTTTGTAATATAATTTCAAATCAGGTAAATGTGATGCCTTTAGCTTTGTTTTTCTTACTCAAGGTTGTTTTTAGCTATTCTAGGTCTTTTTTCATTCCATATGAAATTTAGGATTTTTTTTCTATTTCTGTGAAAAAAAAAAAGTCACTGGAATTTTGACAGATATTGCAATTAACCTATAGATTACTACAGGTAGTATGGACATTTTAACAATATTGATTCTTCCAATCCAGGAACACAGGATATCTTTCCATTTATTTTCACCTGATTATAACAAATTACTGTTTAATGTTGAATTTGGTTTGCTAGTATTTTGTTGAGGACTTCTGCATCTATCTTCATCAGGGATACTGGCCTATAATTTTCTTTTCTTGAAATGTCTTTGCCTTACTTTGGGATGTGGGTAATGCTAGGCTCATAAAATGAGTTTGGAAGTATTCCCTCTTTTTCAATTTTTTTGAAGAGTCTGAGAATGATTGGTATTAATTCTTCTTTAAATTTTTGGTAGAATTCACTAATGAAGCCATCAGATCCTATGCTTTTCTTTCCTGGGAAATTTTTGGTTAGTGATTCGATCTCCTAACTCGTTATTTGTCTATTCAGATTTTCTATTTCTTCATGATTCAGTCTTGGTAGGTTGTATATGTCTAGGAATTTATCCATTTCTTCCAGCTTATCCAATTGGAGCATGCAAGTAATCCAGTTGGAGTATAATAACTCATAGTAGTCTCTTATGATCCTTTGTATTTCTGTGGTATCAGTTGTAATATCTCCTCTTTTGATTATAATTTTATTTATTTAAGTCTTCTCTCTTTTTTCTTGGTTAGTCAAGCTAAAGGTTTGTCAATTTTGTTTTCTCAGGAAACAAACTCTAGTTTTGTTGACCTTTTCTATTGTTTTTCTAGTCTCTATTTCATTTATTTTTGCTCCAATCTTTGTTATTTCCTTCCTTCTGCTAACTTTGGTCTTAGTTTGTTCTTCTTTTTCAAGTTCTTTGAGGTGTAAAGTTAGTTTTTGTATGGGAGATATTTCTTCTTTCTTTATGTAGGCATTTATTGCTATAAACTCCCTTCCTAGAATTGCTTTTGGTGAATTCCATAAGTTTTGTTATGTTGTGTTTTCATTTTTGTTTGCCTCAAGATATGTTTTTATTTTTATTTCTTCTTTGATCCATTGGTTGTTCAGAAGCATGTTGTTTAATTTCTAAGTATTTGTGGATTTTCAGAAATTCATTTTGTTATTGATTTCTAGCTTCATACTGTTGTGATCAGAAAAGATACTTGATATAATTTCAATCCTTTTAAATTTGTTAAAACTTGGATTGTGGCCTAACATATGATCTATCCTGGATAATGTTCCATGTGTGCTTGAGAAGAGTGTGCATTCTGTTGCTATTGAATCGAATATTCTGTATTTCTCTGTTAGGTCCATTTAGTCTAAAGGGTAGTTTAAGTCCAGGGCTTCCTTATTGGTTTTCTGTTTGGATGATGTGTTCATTGTTGAAAGTGGGATATTGAAGTCCCCTCTTATTATTATATTGCAATCAATCTCTCCCTTCAGATTATTTAATATCTGCTTTATATATTTAGGTGCCTGACTGTTGGGTGCCTATATATTTACAATTATTATATCCTCCTGTTGATTGACTGCTTTATTATTGTATAATGACCTTCTTTGTCTCTTTTATAGTTTTTACTTAAAGTCTATTTTGCCTGATGTAAGTATAGCTTCCCCTGTTCTCTTTTGTATGGAACATCATTTTCTATACCTTCATTTTCAGCCTATGTGTGTCTTTAAAGCTGAAATGAGTGTGTTGTCGGCAGCATATTGCTGGATCTTGGTTTTTCATTCACTCACTTTGTCTTTTAATCTAGAAAATTTAATCTATTTACATTTAAAGTAATTATTGGTCAGTAAGAACTGACCAATAATTACCATTGTTGTTTTATTGATTGTTTTCTAGCTATTTTGTAGTTTCTTTGTTCCTTGCTCTTTCCCTTTGTAACTTGATGATTTTCTTTAGTGATATGCTTTCTTTCTTTCTTTTATCTTTTGTGTATCTACTATGTTTTGGCTTTGTGGTTACTACGAGGCTTACAAAGACATCTTATGGTTATAAAAGTCTATTTTAAACTGAAACAATGTAATTTTGATAGCATACAAAAGCTCTACACTTTTGCTGCCCCCTCATTTTATGTTTTTGATGTCACAACTTACATCCTTTTATATTGTGTATCAATTAATAAGTACTGTAGCATCATTATTTTTAATATTTTTATCTTTTAACCTTTATACTTGGGTTAAAATTGACCTACATACCATTATTTCAGTATTAGAGTATTCTGAATTTGCTATACACTTACCTAGACCAATGAGTTTTATACTTTGATATGTTCTCATGTTACTAATTAGCATTCTTTCATTTCAGCTTAAAGAACTCCCTTTAGCATTTCTTATAAGGTAGGTCTAATGGTGATGAACTCCTTCAGCTTTTGTTTGTCTGGGAAAAGCTTTATCTCTCCTTCATTTCTGAAAGACAACTTTGCAGGGTAAAGATTCTTGGTGGCATTTTTAAAAATTTCAGTACTTTGAATGTATCATCCCATTTCATTGTGCAAAATTTCTGCTGAGGTGTCCATTGATAGTCTAATGGGGGTTCCCTTGTATATGATAAGTCTCTTTTCTCTTGCTACTTTCAAATTCTCTTTTTTACTGTGATTTTTGGTAGTTTGAGTATAATGTGACTCAGTGGCATCCCCTTTTGGTTGAAATTGCATAGCTCTACCCAGATTGGGGTAGTTTTCAGGCATTGTTTTCTTAAATAAGCTTTTCTTCCCTTTTCATGTCCTTCTGGAACTCCAATAATACATAAATTAGTTCTCTTGATATTGTCCCATACATTCCATAGACTTTATTTGTTCCTTTTCATTCTTTCTTCCTCCTCTTATTGGATGATTTCAAATGACCTGTCTTTGAGTTAATAAATTCTTTCTACTGCTTGATAAAGTCTGCTATTGATGCTCTTTATTGAATTTTTTAATTCATTCATTATATTCTTCAATTTCAGAATTTCTGTTTTGTTCTTTTTCATCTTCTCTTTGTTGCACTTCTTATTGTTTTCATGTATTGTTTTCCTGATTTTGTTGAGTTGTCTATCTCTGTTTAAGAGATGCTAAACACAACTGAGCTTCCTTAAAACAATTATTTTAAATTCATTGTGAGTCAATTCAAAGATCTCCATTTCTATGGGGTCAGTTGCTGGAAAATTACTGTATTCCCCTGATGGTTTCATGTCTACTTGGTTTTTCTTGTTCCTTGAAGTCTTGGGTTATTTTCTTTACATTTTAAGAAGTATGGGTGTCCATCATCAGGTGACTGGATAAAGAAAATGTGGTGTGTATATATATACATAGTGGAATACTACTCAGTCTTTAAAAAGAGGGAAACACTGTCATTTATGATGACATGGATGAACCTGGAGGACATTATGTTCAGTGAAATAAGCCAGACACAGAAAGACAGATACCACATAATCTCACTTATATGTGGGATCTTAAAAAGTCGAGCTCATGGAAGTAGAGAGTAGAATGGTGGTTACCACAGGCTGGATGAGGGGTGAATGGGAAAACAGAAGATGTTGATCAAAAAGTACAAAGTTTCAGCTAGGAGGAACAACCTTTAGTGATCTATTGCACAGAATGCTGACTATACGGGCATAGCTTAAAGATACTGCAGGCTCAATTTCAAACCACCTCAATAAAGCAAATGGCATAATTAAAAAAAAGAAGAAGAAGAAGTAGTCACCTCCTCTAGTCTGTATTGATTGGCAACAGAAGAGAAACACCTTCACCAGTCAGCCCAACTAGGGATTCTTAAGCTCTATCAGAACTTTTCTATGGATTTTCCAACTCCACATTCTTGTTCCCTCTTAAGGGAGAATTCTTAAAATGGTATGCCTTCTCTTAGTCCCACAAAGCCAAAGTAGGTGCTAAAAGTCTACCATTTGTTTGCCCTAGGGCAGTGCCTTGAAATGCTCAAGTTGTATAATATGTCTTCTTCCTATTCTGCAGAGTTGGGCCAGTTGTATGTGTGTACTCACAAGTCACCTATAGACAGGCACACTTGCTGTTCACAGAAGCATGTGCATGGATCCAGCTACAGTCAGGGAGGTGTGTGACGTGCACAGAGTGTTGGGGGTGCCTATGAGCCAGTTAAAGTTGTATTCAGGGAAGGTCTCCCAAGCAGCTCATAGGAAGGCTTTTTGATGAAGTTCTCGAAGCATTTAGTAGGACTTGATGCCTTTTGTTGAATTCTAAGCACTGGTTGCTGTGAGTCCCCACCTCTCTTCCCTGCTTCTAGCCTTTTTCAACCATTCAGCTGTGCTAAACACCTCAGTATTCTGAGTGAAGATAGAAAAAAAGTGGGCCTGTTGAGCAGTATCTCAAGGTTGAGGAAGCTTGGGCGCTTAGTCCCTATGTTCTCATTTTTTCCTGTGGAAGAAACCATGGGCCAAGGGGGTGTCTCTTGGCATTAACCTGTGTCACTTTGGAGGAGGAGTGACAAACATAAATCAAACTGCCTTTTTTACCCTCTTCAATGTATCTATTCTTGAAATTTTTGCTCTAGTGGTATCCTGTAACTTCCCCACTGGACTCCCAGACTCCTGCAAAAATACTCTCATCCATGAGTGGCTGTCAAAATTGGTGCTTGTCAAAAAAAATAAGCTGGAGGCATCATATTGTCCAACTTCAAATTTCACTACAAGGCTATAGTAATCAAAACATCATGTACTGGTATAAAAGTAGACATGCAGATCAATGGAACAGAACAGAGAACCCAGAAATAAAGCCACATACTTATAGCCAACTGATCTTTGACAAAGTCAACGATAACATACAGTGAGGGAAAGGACACCCTTTTCAATAAATGGTGCTGGAAAAATTGGATTACCTTATGCGGAACAATGAAACTGGATACCTATCTCTCATCATATACAAAAATTAATTCAAGATGGATAAAAGATTTAATTGTAGGACCTGAAACCATAAAAAAGCCTAGAAGAAAACCTAGGAAAAACCCTTCTGGTCATTGCCCTAGGCAAAGAATTTATGACTAAGACCCCAAAAACAAATGCAATAAAAACAAAAATAGACAAATGGGACCTGGTTAAACTCAAAAGCTTCTGCACAGCAAAAGAAATAATCAACAGAGTAAATATAAAAACTACATAATGAGAGAACATATTTGCAAACTATGTTTCAACAAAGGACTAATATCCAGAATCTATAAGGAACTCAAAAAACTCAGCAAGAAAAAACAATCATTGAGAAGTAGGCAAATGACATGAACAGGCATTTTTGAAAAGAAGATATATAAATGGCAAAAAAACATATGAAAAAATACTCAACATCACTAATCATCAGGGAAATGCAAATTAAAACCACAATAAGACACCATCTTACTCCAAGTAGAATGGCCATTACTAAAAAGTAAAACCACAATAGATATTGGCACGGATGCAGTGAAAAGAGAATATTTATATACTTTTGGTGGATTTGTAAATTAGTACAACCTCTATAGAGTTCAGTGTGGAGATTTCTCAAAGAACTAAAAGTAGATCTACAATTTGATCCTGCAATCCCACTCCTGGGTATCTACCCAGAGGAAAAGAAATCTTGAATTGACCTTGAATTGTTACCCTATGCAACAAAATGCAACGCAAACCACTGCAGGCAGTTATTTTCTTGCTTTGCATTTTCTTACCAACTACTTCTTGTTATATAGGGATTTTCCAATTACCCTTAGCCTAATATTAAATATGTATCATGGCTGGGTGTACTGGCTCATGCCTGTAATCCCAGCACCTTGGGAGGCCAAGGAAGGGGGATCCTTTGAGGCCAGGAGTTGGAGACTGCAGTGAGCTAGGATCACACCACAGTACTCCAGCATGGGCAACAGAGTGAGACCTTATCTCTAAAAGTTATGTGTGTGTGTGTGTGTATATATATATATTTATACATATAAAATACATATATATATTTATACATATATATATATGGCCCTCTATAAATACTTAATAACCAATGAAAAACAGAATAATCAGAATTAATAGGAAACACTAAGTATGAAGACTTGGAAGATTTTCAAAACAAAGCCATACTTGGAAGATAAAATCAGTAATCAAGATAGAAATCTATTAGCCATGATGGAAAATTTAAATGACAAAATTGTAAGGCAAACTGGTTAAAAAGAGACAGAGACAGAGATCAGCAACAGACTAAACCATATCTTTTTCTGTGTTTTCTTGTATCATGGCTCTGACTTTCTGGCACACTACAAAACAAGGGAAATGACTTCTTATGACTACTACACAGGCTCACCCCTGCTCATAAATAATCAATATTATCTACAAATGATAATCACATATGTGCTTATGCATCCAGAGTTGTAGTTGGCATTTTACAAAATGATGCAAAAGATTCTGTTCATATCCAGTTTTCCAAATTTGATGAGTAGCTTTTCAGAATGAAAACTGTAATAAGTATGGTGGAAAGTGATCAAGAAGGTCATGACCCCTGCCCTTGGAGCTTTCAATGTATGTAGTTAGGAGAAAGCACTTATACCCATACATAATTAAATAGGTCTTTGGCAGAGCAACATGTGAACAAATGCAGATTACTATAATACTGTATGTGTGTCCATGTTGAGTTGATACTGATAAAAAGGAATAAAAAGAATTAGGTAGAAGATTTTCAAAACAAAGCCAGTAAAAGAGATGAACTTAATTTCATGGGAAGAAAGAAGGAAAATATTCTAGCTCATACAAGGTCATGGAAGTATTAATAGAAGCAAATACCACAGTGTACCTGGTAGAGTCTAGATTATTATTATGATTGTTATTAGTATTCCCATTTGATAAATGGGAGATAGCTGGACATTTAAATTAACTTGCCCCAAGTTATATAGTGAGTTACTGGTGCAGCTAAAATTAATGACACTTTAGGAACAGTTTACATTATGAAACACTAAAGCTATATATTTCTTCAATAAATGCAAGGTACTTCCTGGACAATAATGAGTAGAAACTAAAATATGTTCTTAAAATGCTTGCTTCACAAATATTGCAAAAGACAGGGCAAGGAGCCTTCTTATTCCCTTAATGAAGAATATCAGAGTATTTATTTTAAAAAAATAAAAGAAGAATCATTAACTGTATTTCCTGAGGGAGAATATAGGCTTCCAGCCTACATCAGAATTCCACATTACTATCTGAATTCAGAGATTAAGGGCGTGTTTTGCCCACACCCTAAATTTTTGGGAACACAGGCCATATATTATGTAAGTTCTACTGAGGAGGATAATGTAAGTGTTCTCTTTATGGAAGAGCCTTTATTCTGATCCATACCATGTATATTTTTTAATACACCTAGTCCATTAGCCAAACTGATAGATTAGCACCCAAAGTAACATGTATCTTTGTAACTTTACATCTGCCAGCTTCTGTAAATGGTAGCATTTACACAAGACTGAAACATCTCTTGGAATGACCAATATACTTGTTGCAATAATCTGCAAAGCCATAAAGCAAGAAAGGTTCAGAATAGAAGAGTAGCTGGTTTCAAATCCTATTTCAGTTTCCTCCAAGCCCAATACAGATTGCCTAGCACACCACCATATAGTATGGGCCTTTGTCGAGGCTTCTATTTCCCACCTGTATTTCTTTTTCTTTTTCTAGCAACAGTCTGCCTTTGTGCCAACTTCTAAATAACCATAAATTTTGTTCTTATAAACCTTAATGAATGCTTGGCCAAGATGCTGTAACTATTGGCTTCTACATTGGAGCATAAATGGAAAGAAAAAAAAAAGTGTGCACTGTGAAAAACTGGATAAAATGGAAAAAAGATCACAGCAAACCCAAAGTCGCAATTTGCCTTTAATGTGAAGGAGGCCTTGTTTTCACGGTGTGGCAGCTTTCAGGGGTTTTAATCTCAAAGTGGCTGATCAATTTAAGGTAAGTGGCAGACATTTGGCCTGGTTCCCAGGCTTTGCTTTGCTGCTCTGAGAAAAGAAAGGATTCAGTCAGACACACAGACAACAGGCATCATCAGCGGCTCCCACATTCCAAGCATTTTAACACAGATTAGGTTGGCATGATTCTACTGTTTACTGAAATCTCCTAGGTGTTGCATTTTTCCTTTTCCTTGCTGTGGTTATCCAAGATGGTTTTCTCAGGTCAAGACCTTCATATGCCAAATAGCTTGCGGGGCTGCGAAGGGAAAAGAAGAGCAGGGGTCAGGACTTCCAATGAAAATGCTATTTCACTTGCTTACTACAAAATATGACACTTCAGATAGCAGGTAATTGAGTGCTGAACTTTTTGCCTGAGGCATACATTGAGACAGGAACTGTTTTACATGCATGCCTGAGGGGGGAAAAACGAAGATAATTTCTTTAACAAGGACAAACTTAATTCAACTAGGAATGCCCAACGGATTAACAGGGTGATTTGTAGTTATTTTTGCTTCAGATTTTATAACCATGAGTCTTACACATATGTTGAACAAGCTTGCAACCAATATAGTCCATTTTTAATTAATATTTTCATATCATATATTCTATTTTTTTAAAACAGTAATAGTAAATGAGTTCAACCCCTTTCTACTGTCTTACCTTCTTGACAAAAGTGAATTTTCTCAATCCATTTGACCTATAAACTAAATTAAATAAAATATACATTCCATTGATTAGGCCAAAAAATGTATAAATTATCTCTCATGCATTTGGGCTATATCATGCTGCATGGAGCATTAAAGATATTTTGTCTTTAATATATTCAAGAACACTTTTTCTTTAGTCATCTTCACGGCAGATCACCTCATCTTTTTTTCTAAGAAGTTTATCAAAATAAAAAACTAATGTGGATTGTTAAAAATAATTTTTCCATTTATTATACTTTTCAAAGCAGTGTCAAATTATTATACTTATTATACCCAGAAATGGCTTCTTAACATTTCATAAATTTACATTGATATATTTCTTCCAAAACTAATACATTCTTACACTTGAGTAATTTATATTAAAAACACATATTCTTGTTCATAAGGGTTAACTTAGAAACTATGCGATCTCGGTTGTTATATATGCAAATGTGTCCTTTACAAAATAATGTACAACTCCTCACTGATTAAAGAAAAACAGTGGAGACAGATTAGAAGCAAACAGCAGCCACCCTGCTGCTGCCAACATTGCTGTATGTTTTCTCAGCATGTGATACCTGGAACTACAGCAGCCATCTTGCAACCATGAAGACAGCCAGCCTAAGAGTTTGAGCTGGAGTGCTAAGGATGGCAGACAGGGAAGATGGAAGAAGTATGGTTTTCAATTATGTCATTGAGCCATAGAACCAACAATCCTAGATTCATCCAACTTGGGATTTCTTCTTGTGTGAGATAATAGATTCCCTTTCATTCATGCAATCATATTTGTTGAGTATCTACCATGTCTCAGACCCTGTTCTAGGTGCTGGCTATAAGCTCAGTGAATAAATCATAACATCCCTACCCTGTAGAGCTCACATTCTAGCCAGAGGAGATAATAAACAAAAAAACATAAGTAAGAAAATTCCATGTATGTTAGGAAGTAGTAAGTGGAAAAAAATTTTAAGTGGAGCAAGGCAAAAAGGAACAGAAGTGCTGGGGTCAAGTGGACAGGTTTTGGTGTTGAATAAAGTGAGGGTTGGTTGACCTCACTAAGGAAGTGAGATTTGAACAAACACTTGAAGGAAGCAAAGGATTTATCCTTTAAGCTGGTGGAAGGTGGATTTTCATTTTTCTTATTGTTGACAATCAATAAGAGAGAGAGAGATGGAAGGAGAGAGATTTGGAGTATGTCTGATGCAAGTTCCTACTCAATTCTTCCCAGTTCTAGCAAACCAAAACTCTCCTTCCTTTGCTTTAGTTTGAGCTGGGTTTCTTTCACTTGCCACCAAAAGAAGACAGACTAGTAAGTTTTCTGTTGGTCACAAAGAAACTATCTCTGGTTCTAGGAAAGGCAAGTCCAAATTCATACTGGGTCGTATTTCCATCCTTTATGTAAAGAGCTTTCCTGCCCACACTGGAAGTGTCCATGCACACATAAAAGCATGCACTGTGAGGCTTTCAGCTTCTGAAGTGCAGTGGGAAGATGTTCAGGACCAGGGTGGAGCTAAAAAGAGAAGCTCTATATTGAAAGCGGTAGTAAAAACTGATGGACATATTCCAAAAGGGGCAATCTACAGGAAGAAAGATAAAATAAATAACAGAGAAGAAGAGCTGAACAACTACAAAATGTATACTGTATCTAGGAGGTAAGAACTGGACATACTAGATAGGAACAACTCCATCTATCACAGAGATGTTGGTGCATTTATTATCCTGTGTTTGCTATGGGCAAAGTTCTAAAATGTGCTATTCTCATATACACAAAGGTCCTAATATATTGTCATTTTGTCACTGGCTCAATGCAGAAATATGAGGATGAGACTTGCTTATCTGCATTGCCTACAAAACCCACTATGTAGCACCTAAACATAACAAAGATAGGAACTGGGCAAAGCAGAACATACAATGTACTTATGCTTCTAATTTCCAGGTAAAGAACAATGCCAGCTCTCACACTGTAGTTGACATTGGGCAATCTTTCTGTTTCTTTGTCTCCTTGTTTGTAAAATGGAGGCAATAATAATACCCATCTCATAAGAATCTCAGAGGGTTTTCGTGATTAAAGAACATAATGCATGTAAAGAATATAAACACAATCCTTTGATTTGTTAAGTGCTCCATAAATATTAGCTATATACATTATATCTCCTTGCATTTGCTTCTCATTAATAAGCTTACTGTATGAGTTTATTTTACAATTTTTAATGCCAGATATGAGACGTGTGGACACTGTGTGATTGATTATGGATATTAATTAGGGAACGTGTGTGTTGTTATGTAGTTGGGAGTGTCTTAGTCTGTTCAGGCTGCTATAACAAAGTACCTTACATGGGTTATTTATAAGCAACAGAAATTTATTTCTCACAGTTCTGGAGACTGGAAAGTCCAAGATCAAGGCACCAGCAGATTCAGTGCCTGGTGAGGAATCTCTGCTTCATAGATGGCACCTTGTCGCTATGTCCTCACATGGCAGACGGTGTGAGGCAGCTCCCTTCAACTTCTTTTATGAGCGTGCTAATCCCATTCACAAAGGCACAGCCCTGGTGACTTAATCAATTCTCCCAAACCTCACTTCCTAATACTACCACCTTGGATCTTGGGTCTCAACAGGGTACACCAACACTCAGACCATAGCAGGGAGGATGGGACAGTGTGCGTGCATGTGTGTACATGAATGCTTGTGCATGCCCACATCCTGATTTCTCATCATCATGCTCTCAATACCCAACGGGAAAGCCCACCATCATCTTGATTCCCCCCTCATTTTTCTTCCATGTCCAGTTAGTCACTGAATCTAAGGGTGGCAGTTGAGATATCATCAAAAGCCAAAGCCAGCCTTGGAATTAGAACCCTGGGTTAAATCTGTTACTATTAAAATAGTTCTGTGATACTAAGCAAATCACTTAATCTCTCAGAGCCCCAGTTCCTCACCTTAAATCAGCAAGAATACTACATAGGTTCCTAGCACTCAATATGCTTTGCTGAGTCTGTATCTTCTTTCATTATGTATTTAAAACCTGTGCCTTTTTTCATTTCCTTTTCCACTCCGGAGCAGGCCCTCATTACCTCTCAACCAAGGCTCAGCCTCCTACTTGAGCATCCATTTTTCTCTGACCCAGCTAAAATTATGCACTGTCACCACATTGAAAAATAATCTCTCACTGCATTGCAGTTTATTTAGTGGTATTTTTGAAGCAAACCACCAAAAAAACTAAACTCTGATATTTCTTTTTCATATTTTTAGGTGCATATATTGTCAATACTATCATTCTCTCACCCTAAGAAAACCCTTAGTTGCATAAATATTCATAATTATTCTTTGTTAATTCACATTCTCTGTGCCCTATGGGTACTCTCTCTTCTCAAGCCTATATACTTCTCTAAGCCCTGAAGACACTAAGATAAATGAGTACAAAAAATCCTGGCTCTACCATTCACTTGCAATAATATTCATAAGAGCTACAATTTATTGTGCCCTTACATGGCAATCTGCTAAGATTTATATGTATTAACTCATTTAAT
This sequence comes from Cheirogaleus medius, assembly GCA_008086735.1. Classification (NCBI taxonomy): domain Eukaryota; kingdom Metazoa; phylum Chordata; class Mammalia; order Primates; family Cheirogaleidae; genus Cheirogaleus; species Cheirogaleus medius. The sequence goes on from VBSM01002217.1 coordinate 44,510,777, forward strand.
CCTCACAATCCTATGAAGTATTCTTATTGTCATTTTATAGGTAAGAAAACTGTAGTGTACAAAAATTAAATGTTTCCCATTATACAGACAGAAAGTGATAGAGAACAGATTTGAACTAAGGTTGAAGATTGAACTCTTAAGATCTAAGCCACTCCGACTGTTTTACATCCTTGGAGCAATAACAGAAATGGCTCTGCCATCAGACTGGTTACCAAAGAGGCAACTAAGACTTGCCAGTGGCATTAACTACTTATAAATAACGTCCCCAGAAATTTTTGCTACTCATTGTAGATAGCTACCATCTAGCTCCAACTATAAAATATTGATACTATCACTTAGTTTATAGAGTTGACAGCAGTATGACTTGAATTATTGCCTCAATGTAGATAACGTGCCAGTATAGTTTCTGGTACCTAGTAGATACCTAATATATATAGTTCCCTTCATGATGCCCTGAGCTCCCCCTCATCAATTTAAATATTTGTCTGGATTGTTTTCATTTAGTGCTATCTGTGGGTAACCTCCCTACTGTCATAGTTTGAACCACTCTCTGTCTATACACTGACTCAAAAATGTACATCTCTGGCTCAACTCTTTCTCCTGACACATAGATTCATCAGCCTCCTGGGTATCTCTTGGAAGCACCATAGGTAGCCTCATCAGTTAAGATGATTCTTGTTGCCAGAAAACTAAAAATTCAACTCCATCTAGCTTCAGCAATTAAGACTATTTTACTGGCTTGCATTACTGAAAAGTCCAGAGCTGCAGCTCCATTGTGTGTAAGTGCCTATGTGTGAGATTCTTTCAGTATCGTCTTCCTACAGGTGATGGCTTCATCCTTGGATTGGCTTCCCCCACGGCCACAGGTGGCTGCGAGCAGAAACTGGGCCACATATTGCCTCATTCGCAGGTAGAGAAAACTGCTTCCCTCATCTATAAAATAACCACCTCTCACCCCCAATCTTCCCTGTATAAACATCCCTGTACCAATCACTGTGACAAGGAAAGTGTCAGATGCTGACTGGCCTAGTTCTGGATCATATGATATCCCTGAATCCCTTGGAGTAGCAAGGAAAATGGATTATCTCGATTGGCTTGGCCTATTCAGGGCCCATCTCTAACATTAGGGTCAAGGTTTTTCCACCCAATCCCATTATCTCTACATAACGGAGGTGAAGTAAAATGGATGTCCATTATAGAGACTGGTAAGGTTTGCATTGTGTCCCCCAAGAAGATATGTTGAAGTCCTAACCCTCAGTACTTATAAATGTGATCTTATTTGAAAACAGAGTCTTTGCAGATGTAACCAAGTTAAGATGAGGTCATTAGGGTGGTCCCTAAGCCAATATGACTGATGTCCTTAGAATCAGAGGGGAATTTGGGCACAAACACACAGAAAAGGGGCCATGTGATTAGAGAGACAGAGATTGGAGTGATGCAGCTGCAAACCAAGAAACACCATGGGTTGATGGACACCACTAGAAGCTAGGAAAAGATGAGGAAGGATTCTCCCCTACAGGTTTCAGAGGGAGGATGTTTCTGGCTGACACTTTGATTTTGGACTTCTACCCACTAGAACTGTAATACAATAAATTTCCATTACTTTAATCCACCCAGTTTGTGGTACTTTGTTATGGCAATTCTAGGAAACTAATGCAGATGCCTTCCCATGTACTGCCCCCATTACCTTATGCGTACTTCTACCATAGAATTTAACATACCATTTTACAATTTTATATTTTTCCCATATCTCTCCCCACTTGAACTATAATATCCTTGAGGACAAGGATAACATCTTAATTTCCTTTGTGTCCCCAAGGCATAAAAGTATGTAACCATTATTGAGTTAGGTAATTATGAATTAATGAATGAATTTCAAATAAGTGGGTATGAGTTCTACATCAGAAATGCTACTAACAAACTTGATCTTGATTCAGTCACTTAACATTTCTGGCCATACATTTTTTAGTCTGTAAGTCATGGGTGAGGATGTTTTACTAGATGAACGCTATATGATCCAATCCAAGAATCGTACTAAAATATTAAATAAAAATGTGTGTAGTTTTGTTCAGCACACCAGAAAATTGATTAAAAATCTAAAAGGACAGGGTAAGTCCTGTGAAGGAAAGGAGAATTCACTCTAGACTCAAGTGAGGCTTGATGATTCACATCATGGGAAAAGGATTTTACAGAGAGATTCACTGGCCATTTATTCTCCATGGATTTAAAAGAGTGAAAACGAAGAACAAATGAAGTTAAATGTAATTCTAGAGATATTTTGATGGGACACAAGGAAGAATTTACTGATGTCAAAGGAGGAAAAAATTGTTGGAATAAGAGAGAAAAATGTCTCAGAAGATCTTTGAAAGTTCATTTATGTCCTAGGCAATTTTCTTTTTTTTTTTTTTTTTGAGACAGAGTCTCACTCTGTTGCCCAGGCTAGAGTGCCGTGGCGTCAGCCTAGCTCACAGCAACCTCAAACTCCTGGGCTCAAGCCATCCTCCTGCCTCAGCCTCCCGAGTAGCTGGAACTACAGGCATGGGCCACCATGCCCAGCTAATTTTTTCTATATATTTTTAATTGGCCAATTAATTTATTTCTCTTTTAGTAGAGATGGGGTCTCATTCTTGCTCAAGCTGGTTTCGAACTCCTGACCTTGAGCGATCCTCCGACTTCGGCCTCCCAGAGTGCTAGGATTACAGGTGTGAGCCACCGCACCTGCCCTATCCTAGGTAATTTATAAACATACCTGCGCAAAGCAACAGACTGAGCCAACCCCTGGATAGATAACTAGATGTTTTTCTTATCCTGTTAAGAAAGTAGTCAGCAAGTTACAGTTTACTAAGAAAAACATTTACAACTAGAAATGATTGTTGGTTTTTTATTTTTTGTTTTTTGGGGGGTTTTTTGTTTGTTTGCTTTGTTTCTTGAGGCAAGGTCTTGCTCTGTAGCCCAGGCTAGATTAACCTCCTGGGCTCAGGTGATGCTCCTGCCTCAGCCTCCAAAGTAGCTGGTACTACAGGCACATGCTGCCATGCCTGGGTAATTACTTTTGTTTTGTTTTTGTTTTTGTTTTTTTTTTAGAGATAGGGTCTTGCCATGTTGCCAAGGCTGGTCTTGAACTCCTGGCCTCAAGGGATCCTCCTGCCTTGTCCTTGCATAGTGCTGAGATTACAGGCATGAGCACCATGCTTGGCCTTGATTGATGATCTTTAAAGCATTTTGATAAACCATATTAATAAATTCCCAAATATTAAAACACATTCGCTTTGTAGAGTAAACTTTATTTGGTTGTACTATATTATTCTTTTAATATATTTTCAATGTGTAGATGATAAATGAAGGCCCCAGAATATGAGGGTCCAGTTCCAGGAGAAAAGGGAATTTTAGAGAACATTCTGTAGCAATTTTCCTCTCAAGCATTTCCTGATTTCTAAGATGAGGATATATGGGGCAAGATGGCAGAAACTAGACAGAAAGCAGCTGCTAAGAAGCTAAAAGCCTAAGCAGAGATTTAGGCAATCTCCTGTACCAAGGAAGCAAAAATTGGAATTCAGGGACCACCAAGGAAAACAGATTTTTGTAAACACTCCAGGCTTTCAATTAAGGCACGGAAAGGGATATGCCCTAGAAGTAAGAATGATCCAGTAGAAAAGCTGTACTAGATTACAGTGCTCTGCATGTATTCCATCTGGCCTCCAGAAAAAATTTAAATCTTCTCTGGAAAAGATTACATCATCCAGAGATTCCGCAATTTTTCAAATAAATTTCTGTTAGTAAAAAGTTACCAAGTATACCAGGAAACAAGGACAAATGAACAAAAATCAGGAGGAAAAAAACAGACAATAAAAACAGAACCATAGGTCATCCAGACAATGGAGTCATCAGACACTGACTTTAAAATAGCTGCAATTGAAATTTTGAAAAAAAATGGACGAGAATATAAAGAATTTCATCAAGGAATTAAAATATAGTTTTAAAGGGTATCAAACATTGCAACTAAAATTTAAGGAACTACCACCTTTTGTGCTTCCTTATAATATCAAAGTAGAATATTCATTATTTTCTGAAAAGGCTTTTAAAGCTCTCTTTATTTCTATAGCAAGATTTTCTTTATGTACCTCAATTAAAACAACATATCATAACAGATTGAGTACAGAAGCAATATGAGAATCTAGATGTTCTTCTATTAAGCTGGACTTTAAAGGAATTTGTAAAAGTGTAAATCAAGATCACTTTTCTCACTACAGATTTTTTGTTTTAGAAAATATAGCTATTTTTCACTTATATTATTTAAGTATTTGACATGTAATGAATTTCTTTTTATTTTTAAGTGAATTAATAAATATTTTAAAATTTTCTCAGTTTTCAATTCCATTATGATAAATATCAATAGATATAACCCACATAAACAAAAGTTCTTTGGAGTTATCAATAATTTTTAAGAGTATAAAGGGATCCTGACACCAAAAATTTTGAGAACACGGATCTATAGATTCAGAACATTCACAAGCAAGTTCTCAGCAGGTTTTCTTGTTTGTTTGAGTGTGTGGAAATTGGCAAGCTGTTTCTAAGCTTTCTATGGAAATGCAAAGGATCAAGAATTGCCAAGAGAATTTTGAAGATTGGCTGGCAGTCATCAAGGTTTATTTTAAAGCCACAGTAGCTAAAAGAGTGAGATATTGGTTGGCACAAGGAAAGAAAAACAGACCAGGAGGATAGAATGGAGTCCAGAAATAGACCTTATGTATATTACCTGATTTTTAACAATGCTATTATGATGCAGTGGGAAAAGGATGGTCTTTTCAGTAAATCACGCTGGATTAATTGTTCAACATCCACATCAACATTTGGTATTGTCAATGTTTTGGATTTTAACCATTCTAATAGATGTGTAGTGATATATTGTTGTAATTTAAAATTCTCTAATGGCATATGATGCTGGACAACTGTTCATCTGTCATTTGCTACTTATATATCTTCTTTCGTGAGTTGTCTGTTTAGATCTTTTGCTTTCTAATTGGGTTGTTTTCTTACTGTTGAGTTTTAAGACTTCTTTGCATATTTTGGATACCGGTTCTTTATCAGATATGTGTTTTGCAGATATTTTCTCCCCATCTGTGGCTTGGTTTTTTACTCTCTTAAATTAGTGCTTTAAAAAATCATAAACAGGATATTCTTCTATGTTATCTTCTAGAAGCTTTATTGATTTGCCTTTCAATCCATCTAGAATTGATTCTTATATATGGCGCAAAGTAGAGATCAGTTTTATACCTATATCTAGATAGATAGATAGATAGATAGATAGACAGATAGATCCATTCAGAATTCTCATTCATTGCTGGTAGGAATACAAAATGATACAGTGATTTTTGAAGAAAATCAGAATTTTATTACAAAGTTAACATTGTCATACCATACAATCCAGCAATCATACTCCAACATATTTTCCCAAATGAGTTAAAAACTTATGTCCACACAAAAACCTGCAGTTTTATTCGTTGTTGCCAAAAATTGAAAGCAATCAAGATATTCTTCAATAGGTAAATGGATTAACAAACTGTGGTACATCCTTATGATGGAATATTATTGAGCAATAAGAAGAAATAAGCCACAAACAGAAACTTAAATGTATATTGTCAAGTGAAAGAAGCCAGTCTGAAAAGGCTACATACTGTATAATTCCAACTATATGCCATTCTGGAAAAAGGCAAAACTATAGAGATAGTAAAAAGATTAGTGGTTGCCAGGGTGTATTAGTTGGGGTTCTCCAGAGAAACAGAACCGATAGGATATATACTAATATATAAGAGATTTATTATGGTAATTGGCTCATGCAATTATGGAGGCTGAGAAGTCCCATAATATGCCATCTGCAAGCTGGAGTACCAAGAAAGCTGGTGGCATAACTCAGTCTGAGTTCAAAGACCTGAGAATTGGGGAGCTGATGGTGTAACTCCTGGTCCAAGGCCAAAAAGGCCTTAGAACTGGATGGATGTTGGTGGGGCACAGAGATTTACTGATATAAGTCCAGGAGTCTGAAGGCTTAAGAACCAGAAGCTCTAATATCTGGGGGCAGGAGAGGATGGATGTCACAACTCAAGAAGGGAGAGAGAATTCATCTTTCTTGCACATTTTTGTTCTATCCAGGCCTTCAACAGATTGGAGGATGCCTGCCCACATTGGTGAGGGCAGATCTTTACTCAGTCTACTGATTCAAATGCTAATCTTTTCCCCAAACAAACCCATAGACACACCCAGAAATAATGTTTTACCAGCTATCTGGGTATCTCTTAACACAATCAAATCGACACAAAATTTACCATCAAACAGGGATTTGGGTAGTGGAGAGATGAATATGCAGAGCACAGGGGATTTTTAGGGCAGTGAAATTACTCTGTATGATACTATAACGGCAGATACATTATGCATTTGTTAAAACACACAAAAATCCATACAAAACAAAGAATGAACCCTAATATAAACTAGGGACTTTAATTAGTAACAATGTATCAATATTGGTTCATCAGTTGTAGCAAATGTACCACATCAATCCAAGTTAATAATAGGGAAAACTGGGAGAAAGGAGAATATATGGGAATTTCTGTTCTTTCTGCTCAATTTCTCGGTAAACTTACAATTTCTTTAAAAAAATTAAGTCAATTAAAATCAAATGTGCTATCCATAATAAGAATGATTGATCATTTGGACTTACTAAAGTTTAAAACTTCTATTAATCAAAAGATGCCATTAAGAGAATAAAAAGGCAAGATGCAAAGTGGGAGAAGATATTAGACATATTTAAATCACACAAAGAACTTATATCTAGACTACATAAATAGTCTCATGAATCAATTTTTTTAAAAAGACAGACTCAATTTTTTCCTAAATGGGCAAAAGATGTAATAGCCTTTCTTATAAAAGAGGATCTCCAAATGGCCAATGAACGTGAAAAGGTGCTCAACATCATTAGTTATCAGGAAAAGACAAATTGAAAACAAAATAAGATATCTCTACACATACCCCAGAATAGCCAAAATTAAAAAGATTGACAATACCAAGTGTTGGTGAAGACACAGAGCAATGGAAACTCATAGGACACTTATGGGAGTGTGAATTGGTAAAACCACTTTGGAAATTTTGTTGCCAGTAAAACTCAATATGCGCTCATCCTGTGACTCAGCAATTCAACCCGTGGGTATAAAATCCAACAGAAATGCATACATATGTGCACAAAAAGATAATTACAAGAATATTCTTAGCACATTATTCTTCATACATAGCACCAAATTAGAAGCAACCCAAATGCCCACTAACAATAAAATAGATTGTGGTATGTATGTCTAATGGAATAATATACAGCAATGAAGAAAGCTATTTCTATATGTAACAACATGAATGAATCTCAGAGACGTAACACTTAGCTAAAAAAAAAAAGAATGCATACTATATAATCTCATTTATGTAAAGTTCAAAGACAAGCAATACTAACTTATAGTAATAGAAATCTGTGTGGTAGTTACCTTTGGAGAAAGTAACAACACGGACAGGAGTACAAAGTAGGCCTCTTTGGTGTTGCTTTGTGTGATAATCAAACCGTAAAGTTAAGATTTGTGCCCTTTACAGTCCATATGTTAAATTTAAATTAAATAAGTGAAATAAAAAATATATGGTTGCCTAAATCAACCAACTATAAATTAAAGTCATGAGCCATAGAAATACCTAATTACTTTTAAGCCTATCATTGCATTAAATTATACTTGAGTCTTCAAGCTAACATATAATGATCTCTAGTTTCTAAGGCTCCAACCTATCATTCCTAACCCTAAAGCAAACAGTGAGGCCCTCCTGATATCAAGATTCACTCTTACTACAGACAGTTTGAAGTTCTTCCTATGCCCAACAAGTTAATAACAATAGCCAATATTTTAAGGACCCTTGCTATGTGCCAGACACCATACTGAATGCTTGCATGTATTACCATGTTTAAGGTCTCTCAATACCCTACGAGATAGCTATTATTAAGCTACATTACAAATAAGAAATTAGGCCAGGTGCGGTGGCTCACGACTGTAAGCACTCTGGGAGGCCGAGGTGGGAGGATCGTTTGAGCTCAGGAGTTCGAGACCAGCCTGAGCAAGAGCGAGACTCCGCCTCTACTATAAATAGAAAGAAATTATCTGGACAACTACAAATATGTAGAAAAAATTGGCTGGGTATGGTGGCGCATGCCTGTAATCCCAGCTACTCAGGAGGCTGAGGCAGGAGGATCACTTGAGCCCAGGAGTCTGAGGTTGCTGTGAGCTAGGCTGATGCCACGGCACTCTCGCCCAGGCAACAGAGTAAGATTCTGTCACGAAAAAAACCCCCACAAATAAGAAATTAAATTTTCCCAAGGTCACTGTATCAGTCAATATCCTTAGTTACATTTAAACGAAACCAAAAACCTGGTTTAAGCAAAAGAGAATGTATTTAAAAGGGCAATGCATAATTCCCAGAATCGCCAGGATGGCCAAGTTGAAGACTCTGCAGCCATGAACAATACCCCAAGTCAAGTCATGGAGCTGGTCCTGTAGAAAAACACAGTTTTACTGCCTAGCACTGGACAGCGTGATGCACTCTGCCACACCAGCAGCCCTGGAACCCAGACATGGCCACGAGCAAAACTGCTACTGCTCTGCTGGAGCTGGCCGTAACTTCTGCCACCAGCACCACCACCAAGAATGACTTTCAGTTCCCATAACACCGACCATGCTATGAGCACACGATTCATGCTCTGGGCCAAAAAAGAATGATATATGCACTTATGAAATCACAAGTCTGGAAGGTGGCAAGCAGGGATTTGAACTCAGTTGGCTTGGTTCCAATACCCAGGGGCTCAAATATTATGCTAGGCTGTCTCCAAATGGGTGGGTAGCGTTATCTTACCATTTTAAGGACCAGGCGAGGCAAGCAAATCCAACAACACCTTATGTCACCATATCATTTATCAGAAAGCTTTGAAAATGTATTGCTTAACTAATTTAGAGACAGAATAAAACTATTCATATGACAAATTGGGTTTCTGAAAATCACCAAGTGCTTTAATAAAGGCAGGCAGGGAGGACCCATGTGACAGCTCATCCGAGAGCCAAAACTGCACCTTATGGGGCCATGTGGCTGCATGCTGACTCAGAAGAGAGGTGGGGAGGGGTGACGGCTTCTGATTCACAAAGACCACATCCTGCCCCTCCCTCAGTTTTTTTCCCCTGGAAGCTGCCCATCAATCTTCTTAGTGAGATCTCCACCCGAAGCATGTGGCTCAGGTATTTGCAGAGCATGTCTGTGAACCTAAGAAGTCCCATTTTCCAGGAACATTTGGCCCTGCTTCTTTCAGTGGCATCTATGTGTGAAGTTGACGATGACTAAGTGTGAAGCTGATATATAGTTTGTGCATGAAGACTCAGGGCTTGATTTGGGTTATTTTTCACTGTGTTTTGGGGTGCACAAACCAATAGCTAACATCACATATATGTGCTTTTAAAAATGGTTTTAGCTGCTTTAAATCAGAAAGAAAAGTCTTAGTCTAATCACACAACATCAGCTAGATAACAATTTGGGAGACGTGTTCTTTCTGAGAATTGTGTAGACACATACTCATTATTGTCAAAGACTAAGCAAGCATTTCATCCTGCTCTGATTCATCTTAAAAAAACGTGTGGTAGGCAATTCAAAATACTTCAAATAAAGAATGGGAGGAAAGGTTTTTGTTTGGTTTTTTTTTTTTTTTTTTTTGGTTAAAGGCAATTTCATAAAATTTGTATCTGTTGGGACTGTTTTGTTTTGTTTTGTTTGGGGTTTCGGGGTTTTTTATTTTTTTGTTTTGGTTTGGTTTGGTTTCCACTGAAGGCAGTCGTGGGTGTTGGGATCAGAGAGGCTGTGGTAGTCAATATATGAAGGAATTTGAAATTTTAGAAGTCTGAACATTATTCTGTAGGCAGAGAGTAACTCATAAAAATATTTTTATCTAGTTTATTTTAACCATTTTAGCCAAATAGAACAAACAGAAAAGTGTGGGAAACACAAGTAAATGTAATTTTTAAAACAAGCAAAAATTATGCAACCATAATCTTGACCAATTCATGTCAGGAAATAAAATATTGCCAGCAACTCAGAAAGTTCGTTAGTGGTATTTTTTAACTTTTTAAATTAAGAACTGAGACAGAATAGAGACAAAGCATAAAACATGTATGTTCAGTTTAACAGGAATGTTCATAGGATCATAGCTCATAATAGCCAACAAGTGGATACAATCCAAATGTCCGTCAACTGATGATGAGTAAATAAAATGTGATATATACATACAAAGAAAGAAGTACTGATACATGCTACAACAGGGATGACCTTTGAAAACATGCCAAATGAAAGAAACCAGTCATAAATGAACACATATTACATGGTTCCACTTATATTAAATGTCCAGAACAGGCAAGTCTATAGAAACAGAAAGTAAATTAGTGATTGCCTAAGGCTGGGGATAGGGGTTAAGGAGAAATGAGGAATGACTGCTAATGGGTACAAAGATTTTGGGGGAGGTGAGAAAAATGTTTGGGAATTAGTGGTATTTGTTGTCCACTGGTATGAATATACTGAAAATCATTCAACTGTACAGTTTAAATAAGTGAATTATATGGATGTGAATTATATCTCAATAAAACTGCTATTTTAAAAAAATGCAATGAAATTAAGTTAAATTAAAAACTGGATGACAGAAAGATTGCCCAGCCATACCCCTACAGTGAATGGAATAGGGTAAATACAAAGGTGTGCTGTTATTCAATATATGGAAAACTAGTTAACCCTTATCCAAGTCTTTTGTTTTGCTTACTTATCTATTTTAATTTAAATTTTTATTTTCAATTGACAATCATACACATTCATGGGGTTAAATGTGATGATTTGATATATGTATATATTATGGAATGATTATATCAAGGTAATTAACATGTCCATCACTCCACATACCCATCATATTTTTAGTAAGAATATTTAAATAGTAAGTATATTAATAGTAATATACTATTACTACAATACTATTACTTACAATAGTAAGAATATTTAAAATCTATCCTCTTAGCAATTTTGAAATAAACAGCACATTATTATTAACTATGGTCACCTTGCTGTGCAACAGATTGTGAAAACTTATTCCTCCTATCTAATTGGAACTTTTGTACCTTTTGGTCAACTTCTCATTCCCTATCCACATCTCCCCCAGCTCCTGGTAACCACCATTCTACTCTCTACTTCTATAAATTTGACTTTTTCAGATTCTGCATATAAGTAAAATCATGCCATAGTTGTCTTTTTGTGCTTGGCTTATTTCACTTAGCATAATGTCTTCCAGGTTCATCCATATTGTCACAATGGCATAACAGAATTTTATTTTTCAAGAAAAATAAAAAAGAGGTAGTATTCCATTATCTATATATGCCACACTTTCTTTATCTACACATCCTTGCCAACACTTACTATCTTTTACCTTTCTGATAATAGCAATTCTAACAAGCATGAGGTGATATCTCACTGTTATTTTAATTTGCATTTCCCTGATGATTAGTGATGTTGAGCATTTTTTCATATACTTGTTGGTCATTGGTATGCCTTCTTTTGCAAAATGTCTATTTAAGTCCTTTGCCCATTATTTAATCAGGTTATTTGTTTTCCTACAATTGATTTGTTTGAGTTCCTTATATATTTTGCATATCAACCCCTTATCAGATACATGATTTGCAAATATTTTCCCCCATTCTATGGATTGTCTCTTCATTCTGTTTCCTTTGCTGTGAAGACACTTTTTAGTTCAATACAGTCCTTTGCTGGACAGTTTGCAAATATATTCTGCCATTCAACTGGTTATTTCTTCACTTTGTTGATTGTTTATGTTGCAGTGCAAAAGGTTTTTAGTTTAATATAGTCTCATTTGTCTATTCATTTTTTGTTGTCTGTACTTTTGAGGTCTTAGCAATGAAATCTTTGCCTAGATCAATGTCCTAAAGTGTTTTCCCTGTTTTCTTCTAGTAGTTTTATAGTTTTGGGTCTTATGTTTAAGTGTTTAAAACATCCTGAGATGATTTTTGTATATGATAAGAGATAGAGGTCCAGTTTCATTCTTCTGTATATGGATGTCCACTTTTCCCAACACCATTTATTGAAGAGGGTGTCCTGTCTCCATTGTATGTTCTTGGCACTTTTGTTGAATAACAGTTGGCTGTAAGTACACGGATTTATTTCTAGATTCTCTATTCTGTTCCATTGGTCTATACATCTGTTTTTATACCAATACCATGCTATTTGGGTTATTATAGCCTTTTGAAGTCAGGTAATGTGATATTTCCAGCTTCGTACTTTTTGCTCAGATTTGCTTTAGCTAATAAGGGTCTTTTTTGGCTCCATATAAGTTTTAGGATAGTTTTTTCTATTTTGTTTTAAAATGATGTTGGTATTTTGATAGGGATTACACTGAATCTGTAGATTGCTTTGGGCAGTATGGTCAGTTTAACAATATTAATTCTTCTAATCCATGAGCATGGGATGTCATTTCATTTGTTTGCATCCTCTTCAATTTCTTTCATCAGTGTTTTATAGTTTTCCTTGTAGAGATCTTTCACATCCTTTTTAAAATTTATTTCTCTGTATTTTATATATTTTTGTAGCTATTGTAAATGGGATTGCTTTCTTGATTTCTTTCTGAGTGAGTTCATTATTTGTGTATAGAAAGACTGCTGATTTTTGTATATTGATTTTGTATCCTGAAACACTACTGAATTTATCAAATTTAAGAATTTTTTGGTGGAGCCTTTAGGTTTTTCTAAATATAAGATCATATCATTGACAAAAAGGAATAATTTGGCTTCTTCTTTTCCAATATGGATATCTTTTATTATAATTTTTCTTTCTCTTGCCTGAAGCTCTGGCTAGGACCTACAGTGCTATGTTGAATAGGAATGGTGAAAGTGGGCATCCACGTCTTGTTCTAGTTCTTAGGAGAAAGGCTTTCAGCTTTTCCCTATTCAGTATGATGTTAGCTGTGGGTTTGTCATACATGGCCTTTATTATGTTGAGGTATGTTCCTTCCATGCCTAGCTTGTTGAGAGTTTTTATCATAAAGAGAAATTGAATTTTATCAAATGCTTTTTCTACATCTATTGAGATGATCATATGGTTTTTGGTCTTCATTCTGTTAATGTGATGTATCACATCTATTGATTTGCATATGTTGAGCCACCCTTGCATCCCTAGGATAAATTCCACTTGATCACTGTGTATTTTTTTATATGCTGTTGTATTTGATTTGCTAGTATTCATTGAAAATTTATGCATCTATATTCATCAGGGATATTGGCCTATAGTTTTCTTTTTTTGTTGTATCCTTATCTGATTTTGGTATGAGGGTAATGATCACTTTGTAGAATGAGTTAGGAAGAATTCCTTCCTCTTCAATTTTTTGGAATAGTTGAGGAGATTTGGTGTTAGTTCTTATTTGAAAGTTTGGGAGAATTTGGAAGTGAATCCATCCAGTCCTGGACTTTTCTTTGTTGGGAGACTTTTTATTATTGATTCAATGTCATTACTCATTATTGATTTGTTCAGGTTTTCTATTTCTCTCTGATTGAATCTTGGTAGGTTGTATGTGTCCAGAAATGTATCCATTTCCTCTAGGCTTTTAAATTTATTAGTGTATAGTTGTTCACAACAGTCTCTGGTTATCTTTTTTTATTTCTGTGTTATCTGTTGTAATGTCTCCTTTTCATTTCTGATTTTGTTTATTTGGGTCTTCTCTCTTTTCTTCATGGGTAGTCTAGCAAGTGGCTTATTGAGTTTGTTTATTTTTTCAAAAAACCAACTTTTCCTTTTGTTGATACATTGTAGTTTTTTGTTAGTCTCTGTTTCATTTAGTTATGCTCTGATCTTTATTATTTCTTTCCTTCTACTAATTTTGGATTTGGTTTGTTCTTGCTAGTCTCTATTTCATTTAGTTATGCTCTGATCTTTATTATTTCTTTCCTTCTACCAGTTTTGGATTTGGTTTGTTCTTGCTTTTCTAGTTTCTTGAGATGCATCATTAGATTGTTTATTTAAAATCTTTTTACTTTTTTGATATAGACATTTATTGCTATAAACTTCCTTCTTAGCATTGCTTTTACTGTATTCCATATGTTTTTGTATTTTGTGTTTCAGTTTTCATTTGTTTCCAGAAATTTTTTTGATTCACTCCTTAATTTCTTCCTTGACCCAACTGTCATTCAGGAGAATATTGTTTAATTTCCATGTATTTGTAAAGTTTCCAAAGTTCCTTCTTTTTATTGATCTCTAGTTTTATTCCATTGTGCTCTGAGAAGATACTTGATATGATTTTTATTTTTAAAAGTTTGTTAAGACTTATTTTGCGTCATAACAAATTATCTATCCTGGATAATGTTTGATGTGCTGATGAGAAGAATGTGTATTCTGTAGCATTTCTCTGGGTGCCAGGGGACCACCCAGAGAGAGAGTTCACACTGGGGTTGTGGGGTTACTGGGGAGGAGCAAGGACTCTTTGTGAACTCTCTCTGTGCTTACAATCGCCAGCACCTATACACACCACTGGAGGGCCTGAAGGTAGGTCCACACAGCCTAGCTCCACCTCCCAAGTTCCCAAACATTCCATCCAGGTGCCGGTGGGTTGCCCAGCCCAGTCTACCACCTTGACACCTGAGTACTCCTCCTAGAGTCTGAGGTTGGGACCACCTATTCTGCCAGTTACATGACAACTGGTACTCACCTGTATGTGCCACCTTTGGGATGATGGACTGGCCTCCCAGTCCATTGTGACCACCAAAACACCAGCACAGACCACTTCCATCACAGAGTGTTTTCTGACCATTCCTACAGCCATCACCTGTGCCATACCCATTGCCTAGGGATTCAAGAATTTGCCCACACACCCAACCCACTGCTGCCATTCCTTGAAGCTGAGCAAACCAGATAGAGGCCCGTGAATTGGCCTGCCTGGACCTGGATCTACTAACACTGATGTAGCATATGCCACCTGGGACCCAAGGAAAAGTACACTCAGGCCACTGCTGCCACAACTGGAGCCCAAAGACTGGCCCCACTTGGCATCCTAGTCCCTTCACTATAGCCTCTACTAACATTGCCACCCGAGCCACTGAGGAAATCATAGACACTACTGACACTGTTTGAAGTGGAAGAAATCACACACAGATGACATCACTGCACACACCCAGAATCAAACCCAATGTGCCCAACACCATAGATACTTCTTCAGGAAAAAGTCCTCCCCTATGAAAGCAAATTTAAACAATTGGAAGAAGTGGCTGTTATACCAGATGCACAGATATCAACATAAGGACACAGGAAACATGAAAAAGCAAGGAAATATGACACAACCAAAGAAACAAAATAATTCTCTAGTGACAGATCTGAATCAAAAAGAAATTTATAAAATCCAAGGAAAGGAATTCAAAATATTGATACTATAGAAGCTCTATGAGATACAAGAAAATACTGAAAAACAATACAAAGAAATAAGAAAAATAATTCAGGATGTGAATGAAAAATTTACCAAAGAGATAGATATCATTAAAAAACAAAAAAAAAGAACAAAACAGAAATTCTGGAACTGAAGAATTCATTGAATGAAATATAAAATATATTAGAAAGCTTTGACACTATACTAGATCGAACAGAAGAAAGACTCTTAGAACTTGAAGATAGGCCTTTGAAATAACCCAGTCAGACAAAAATAAAGAGTAAAGATAAAAAAGAATGAGTAAATCCTATGTGGCATATAGGACACTCTACCATGACTAAATATTCAAAATTTTGTTGTCCCAGAAGGTGAAGAGAAAATGAAAGGGTTCAAAAACCTATTTAACAAAATAACAGATGAAAACTTCTCAAGTCTAGCAAGAGATTTGGATATTGAGATACAAGAGGCTCAAAAAACCCCTAAATAGATACAATTTTTTTTTTCAGACAGAGTCTTACTCTGTTATCTGGGCTAGAGTGCCATGGCATCAGCATAGCTCACAGCAACCTCAAACTCCTGGGTTCAGGCAATTCTCCCACCTCAGCCTCCCAGAGTGCTAAGATTACAGGCATGAGCCACCATACCCAGCCAATACATACAATTTAAAAAGTCTTCTCCATGACACATTATAGTCAAACTGTCAAAAGTCAAAGAAAAAGAGAAAATTCTAAAAACATCAAGAGAAAGGTATCTAGTCACTTATAAAGAAACCCTCATCAGGATAACAGTGGACTTCTCAGTAGAAATCTTACAGTCCAGGAGAAAATGGAATGACATATTCAAAGTGCTAAAAGAAAAAAACCTACCAGCCAAGGACACTATATTCAGCAAAGTTATCCTTCATAAATGAAGGAGAAATAAAGTCTTTCCCAAAGAAGCAAAAGCTGAGGGAATTCATCACTACTAGATCAACCCTACAAAAAATGCTTAAGGAAGTCCTGCACTGGGAGTGAAAAAGTGACAACTACCATTCATGAAAACATGCAGAAATATAAAAACCACTGGTAGAGCAAACACACAAACAAGAAAGATAAAAAACTCAAATGTTACCACTACAGAATACCACTGAAATACAATGTCAAAAAATAAGGGAGAAAGAAATGAACAAATGATATACAAAACAACCAGATATCAATTAATAAAATGGCAGGAATAAGCCCTCACATATCAATCATAGCCTTGAATGCAAATGAGTTAAACTTTCCACTTAAAAAATATAGACTGGCTGAATGGCTAAAAGCCTGTGACCCAGCTATAAGAAACTCATCTCACCTGTAAAGATAAATATAGATTGAAAGAAAAGGGATGGAAAAATATATTCCATCCAAACTGAAACCAAAAATGAGCAGGAGTAGCTATATGTGTATTAAATAAAACAAACTAAGTCAAAAGCAGTAAAAAAGATAAAGAAGGTCATTATATTTAATATAATGATAAAGAGATAAATTCAGCAAGAGGATATAGCAATTTTAAGCATATATGCATCCAATACCAGAGTACCCAGATATATAAAGCAAATATTATTATCTCTAAAGGAAGAGATAGATTCCAATCTGGCAGTCTAGGGTAGGCCTCACTCTTCTCTGCCCTCTCCCTGCTCCAAGGATTGCCTCCCATGTCTGCAAGCAGGCTGGAGCTCAAGCCAGCCAGGCTCCCCCATGACTGTGATGTGGGCTGCGAAGTTCCCTGCCCAGGATCCTGGCCTGAGCTGAGAGCAATGCCCTCCTGTGGGGGGAGGGGTGCCCTGCAGCGACCCACACTGCACTCCCCCTCCCTCATCTGCCCATGTGGGCTCCCTTGCCTCACAAAACTAATTCACAAATCTGCCCTCCCAGCCCCTGAGCAATGTGATCAAGACCTGGGAGTACAGGATGTCGCCTGTGGGTCCATCCCTGTGTCCCTGAAGATCAATCCCTGACCATGCCAGGGAGCAGGGTACTGGTCTCAAGTTACCCATAGGGTGCCCAAGCAGGTTTATTTATCTCCGCCTGAGGGTGTGCCCCGCTCTGATGGAGTTGCCCAGCAAGCAGCACCAAGGAGCTCACAGTCCAAGCAGTCCTCAGTCTGAGCCCCACTCTCTGTGGAAGCCTTGGTGTGGTGGCTCATTTATTTTTAAGAATATCTAATTGAAGTTTCTTGAATGCGCCCTTCCGAGATAAAAATTTCCCCACCCCGGAGTGAGAGACATAACAATGACTAAGGCAAGGTCTCTGATTCTGAAGAATCCTCAGTTTAGGAGGAAGCCAATAATTAAACTAAAGTAATAAATAAATGCTAAAGCAGAGGTCTGGACTAAGTGCTGTGGGAGCATAGCAGAGGGAACAACTGACTCTGCATGAGTAAAGCTGAGAAGCTTCCTGTGAAGGTGACCTTTCAGCTGGGTCTTGGAGAATGAACAGAAAATGGCTGCAACCCCCTCTAGGCATTGCTCTACATGTGTTTAATTTTTGTTATGCTATTAAACCAGTCTTTACATATACCCTTATCTAAAAACAAAGAAGAATCAAATAAATACCAAAAAAGCACTAAATGTGATCTAAAGCTATTCAGAGAGTAATAGACATGAGTAAGTAGTTTGAGAAATTTATGGGTATCCTCTATCCTGCATGTTTGACAAGGGTATAGATAATTAAGAAAATATCCTATTTTTGACCCTAATTTACCTCGTAATAGTTATGGTTCTTCTGTTTAATTTTGCTCTATCAAATAATATACTCATTTCTGCAGAAAAGATTGGACTAACCTATAAAATTATTTAATTATAGGAATAAAAATGACCCTAATAGTCTGTGCATCTTGACTTTAGACCTGGCTAAGTTTAATAACTCTTGGCTTAAATCTTTTCTTTTCTTTTCTTTTTACATAGTTTAGAAAGAGTTCCCACAACTTTTCTTGGTAATCTGTCTTTTGTCACCCATGGTCTTAGATGTCATCTGTTAAGTGAAACAAAGTGGTGTTTTAATGTGCAATTACTAGTAAAAACAAACTGGAAACCCAAAAGACCAGAATGGGATTTCTCAAAAGCTTGAATTCCACGGAAACAGGAGCTTATCAGCAAATGGTCTGTGAATCAGTTTTGGCCCCCAAATATTTTACTCCATCTCTGAATAAGCCCAGTGCTTTTATCTTTGCTCATTCAAAGACAAAGTAAAATATTTATCTTCAATTTAGCAAGCAATTACAAAGACACCCTGTCATTTGATTTCCAGGCTGACCATCCCTGCTGTGATAAATTGAAGTTTCTCCTGTCAGTTTAGCGGGAAATGAGCAAAATCAAGATAACAGGGAGAAAAATTTTATTTTAGGAAAAAATAAAAAACTCATGGAAGAGAAAGATTCCTACCCTTTCATCCTTGTTATTGCTAGTATCCTATGAACAAGCACCTTTTCCTACCTTCTACACCTCCTTACACTCCAAATTAGTCAAATAGATTTTCTACCTATATTTGTGGGTTCTGTGTGTTTTGTATAACTCAGTGTTATATGGTTTTGTTAAAACTATGCTTTCTGTTCAACAAATATGGTTTTAATTTCAACTCCACTCTTTTGAGTTTCTTAAGATTTAGTTCTTGCTTTAATTCCTTTAAATTAAATGTTCCAATCTCCCCCTCACCAAGAGGATTGGCTTTGATACGCTAAAAAAAATGGCACATCATTGAAATGCAGGATGTACTTTGAAGGTATCCAGAGGTACTTGGAAGTGTTTTTCCCAGTGTAATTTGGCCACAAAAATAGGAGTGGAATAATGTTGGACTTAAATTAGTACTGAAAGTTTCCAGACCTTCTACTAGTTTCTAAGTTATTACCAGTTCACTGGACTCTCATAGTGGCATATAATAATTGTTTTACTGGAGCCAGCTGAGTCACTAGTTTTATGTAAGCACTTTCCAAAGAAGCACAAACTCAGAATTTTATTTCTTCTCAAAGGAAAGGTTAATTATTATATATATGAAAGCTTAATTAGGAATTGAGCAGAGAACTGGAGTGGTGGCCCAATATAACTGATATTAGGGATCAGCAGGCCTCCAGCCCCCACTGCCAGCACATCTGTCCCCACCAGCCTCAAACACTAGCCAAGTCTAGCCTATCCTCTTCCTGGGATAGGAGCTTTTGTGCCAAGAGCCTTGAAACCAGAGCCTCTCCTTGGGACCCAGATTGTCTCCCAAAATAAATCTGAACCAAGAAGTTAGTTTGTCCTGGCCAACTTTTTCTAGAGAGTCTGGAGGTAGATGCTTATCCCAAGTTCATGGTTCCTTAGACATGTGGTAAGTTTATACCTTGGTGACTCTTTTCAAAGAGGGTCCACCTGTGGTTGCTACTATTTTCAAAGCCTATGGAAAGTTCAAGGTCTTGTGATAGAACTAGGCTGGGAAAGTCCTGTGGACCCTTACTGAATAGTTGAAGCGCACCTCCATCTATAATTCATCCTCTTGGCAAATTTATAGGTAGCCAATCCTACTGTGCAGAAGTGAAATTGAGCTTCAGCAGATCATGCTGGCTAGAAGGAACCCATCAGAGAGCAGCCAGCAGAGTGGCCCAGGACTAGAGTTCTGGACCTAATTTATGAACTTGGGTGAGTGACATAACCCTTCTGTGCCTCAGTACCTTCATCCATAAAATAGGGACAATAATAGTACTTACTTCATATGTGGTTTTGAGGAATGAATGAGTTAATATGTGTAAAGTTCTTAGAATAGTGCCTGAAACATTGTAAATGCCACATAAGTATTTTCTATCATTATTGAGCACAGCCAACAGACTGAGGTATCTAAAAATATGTATGGTATAACTAAAATCAAATAATGAAATTGCACTTGAATAGGCTTCAGCTTTGATGGAATTTCCTTAGATATCTGACTACAATATTACAGCATATAGGCACAGATTTGGTTATTGTTCAAAAGCAACTATTCAAACACTTCTCAAAGTGGTCTTAACAAAAGACTATTCCAGGAGATTCTAATTACATGTGTCAGCAAAGATTTTTCCTACAGCAAACAAATTTATTTTTTCAGCCATCAAACAACATTTAATTGATTTCTTGACTCCAGGATTTCTAATCTTTCATGTGCATTATGAAACCCAGGAGAGAGATTTGGTATGCAAGGTTTACCAACTGAATTTGAATTAAAAATCCTTTGTTCTTGGAGTTCTGGTACATCCACTAGCTTTCCCAAACTGTGTTCCAAAGGGGATGCTAGTGGATGTTACTTGGCAATTGACAGAAAGATTATTACCTCAAGCAACCTTTAAATTCTGCCATCCTAATTCCTAACTGGTGTGAACAAATTATATCATACTGAAGAAAATATTCACAGATGTCAAAAGTAATGAGTGGCTTCCAGATTTGGATTTTTCAAAGAGCAGAAAAATCAAAAGTTGCCACTATTTTATCTTGCCAAGGAAGATCATTAAAATAAACTACTTATTGTTTGCCATTATTTTATTGTTACTATTATTTCATAAAAGAAAAGCATTTTAACAACCAAAAAGTGAAGGAATAATAGTACTTAAGAATAAAGGGCAATTATTTAAGTTTAATATATTTAGCTATGTAAAAAATTCCCTACATTAGATTCACCCATGTTGTCACATAAGAGAATAGATTTTAGGAACTCTTACTGCAAAAAGAAAGAAAGGAAGGAAGGAAGGAAGGAAGGAAGGAAGGAAGGAAGGGAAAGAAAGGTAACTATATGAGTTGATGGATATGTTAATTTTCTTGACTGTAGTAATCATTATGTATATGTATATGAAAACATCATGTTCGGCCTGGTACAGTGGCTCACGCCTGTAATCCCAGCACTTTGAGAGCCCAAGGCGGGACTGTCACTTAAGGCCAGAAGTTTGAGATAAGCCTGAACAAGAGCGAGACCCAGTTTCTACAAAAAATAGAAAAATTAGCCAGGTGTGGTGGCATGTGCCTATAGTCCCAGCTACTCAGGAGGCTGAGGCAGGAGGATCGCTTGAGCCCAGGAGTTTGAAGTTGCAGTGAGCTATGATGATGCCACAGCACTCTAGCCCCAGTAACAGAGTGAAGCCCTGTCTCCAAAAAAAGAAAATAATAATAATAATAATAAAATCACGTTGTACACCTCAAATATATATAATAAAAAAATTCACATTATTTTAATTTTTGTCATTTTTCCTTGAATCAGGGAAAACTTCTAGGTCTATCATCTGGGAATCACTAATGTATACAAAAGCACATGGAGCTTACCCAGGTACCCTACTTATTTCAGATTTGATTTATATTGAAAACGATTGTTTCTTTCTCATTTATTGGCCCACTGATCACTGTTATGAAGTCCTGCGTGTCTGGATTATCATCATGTGCAGAGAAATGGTATTTTTATCTTGCTGGTATGTTAGAAACATTGTGGCAGTGGTAGGAGGGATGGACAGGGAGAGCAGAGACCACTCCAGGCATACACACCGCCCTATAGACACATCTCCATGTGGGCATTTTCTCCAAACCTACCACTATATCCTCTGGAAATTCCTTCTGTAATAAATGAACGCCGTCTCTTTCTTCAGACCATTCTCTGAAAGTATAAAACCTTGCCTTAATTATGATGTGGTTTGCCCTTGAGGAAGCTACAACTTCTTCAGTAGTCTCTCAAGTAGAGGTTGTTCATTTCCCTTACTCCATCTGACTTAGAAAGAGGGGCCAATGTCTTCTTCATTCTCCCATTAGTTTCCAGGTTCTTCCTGCTCTACCGTTGTGTAAAAACTGCTTGAAACACTATCATCCCAGACTTCAGGAACCCCCCCCCCCCCATTTCTTAGTTTTGCTCCTACCTTTCCTGATTTTCAGATTCTTTCATAAAATCCTGTCTTCACCATCCTTTCAAATATGGCATTCCTTGGTTTGATCTCAGACCCTACTTTTTCTCACTTTATATTCTTTCTCTAAAGTTCTCATCTAATCCCATAACATCAATTACCATCTTATTTGCTCAGATTTTTACTTCTTGCTAAAAACTCTCTTCTGGACTTCAAGTTTTTCTTTTCTTTTTCTTTTTTTTTTTTTTTAGACAGGGTCTTGCTCTGTTGCCCCAGCTAGGGTGAAGTGGCATCATCACAGTTCACTGCAATCTCAAACTCCTAGGCTCAAGCAAGCCTCCTACCTCAGCCTCCCAAGTAGCCAGGACTACCAGTGCATGCCACCATGTCCCACTAACTTTTCTATTTTTTGTAGATATGGGGTCTTGCTCTTGCTCAAGCTGGTCTCTAGGATTACAGGTGTGAGCCACCATTCCTGGCCTGGGCTTTAAGCTTTTATACCCTACTGCTCACCCTCCCCTAGCACATCCCACAGGTTCCTCAAACTCAACACGTTCATAATGGAACTCATCTTCTCCCCAAACCTGTTATTTTCTATCTCAGGAAATGCACCATCATCTATCTATCCAATGCTGAAATCTTAGAGATCCTTTAACTCTTCTTTTTCTTTCACCTCTCCCAATCCTCAGAGCCAAAATCCCAATTTTCCTCAGGATCAGTCAAATTTACTTCTAAACATCTCTAGAAAACTATTAGTTTCTCTTTTCCAGGACTAGCCCCTGCTCTTGTGCAAGTCACCATCATCTTTTGTTGCCTGCACAACTAGAATTTTAGGGTTGCCTCTTTGATAATTTCTCTACTCTACACAATGATCTTTCTAAAACTCAAATCTGATTATAACCTCCCCAGGCCCAAAACCCTCCCATGGCTACCAATTCTTTATCATGATAGAAAAGTACTTCATGACCTGGTGCGCGCTTGGCTTTGCAGTCTGTGCTTTCTTCTTTCTAAACCTGACGACTCTCAGGGGCTTAAGGAAGTCACCCTCTCTTAGGACTCTAGGCCTCTGCACGTGTACTCGCTTATTTGAATACTTCTTCCCACCCCACACCTATTTTGACTGGCTCATTCTTGCTCCTACTTCAGGCCTCAGTTGCGATATATCTTCCTCCAAGAAATTTTCCCTATGCCTCAACTATGGGGCTAGGAGGACCTCCTCTGTGCTCTCACAGTGCTGCTCTTTCCCTGTCATAAGATTTCCCACACAAAGCAGTAATTATTTATTTAACTGTCTACCTATCTCACTAAACCATAAGCTCAAGAAGAGATGGACTGTGTCATTTTTATTAACCATTGAATCCTTTGAGCCTTGCCCATAATAGGCATTCAATAATATTTTGAATAAATGAATTAATGTATTTGATAATTGCCTTGGATTTCAAGAATTCATAATTGGTGGATATATCACTTGGGTCCCAAGAGGAAACCGCACACTCAAAATTGGATAATTCAGGGACAGTTGACTTACAAAGAGATTATATACAAATGTGGGGTATAAGAGAACTGCTGGTAATAGTAATGGGACAGTAATTTAAGTTGTTACCATCCTTAAGCTGAAAACAGTACGGGAACAAATGGGAAAGAGAGTCAGGTAGAGTCAGCCACTTTCGAGGAGCACTGGCCTTTGGGTAAGAGACACAGCCAGCTCAAGACTACTTGTCAGTCAGGGTTCAAACAGAAAACAGAACTAGCAAGAGCTATATATTAAAAGATTGCAAGGACTGGCTTATGTGATTGTAGGGGCTGGCAAGGCAAGTCCTAAATCTGTGTGGCAGGACATTGTAAGGAAGGGCAGGATGGAAGCCTCAGGAACAGAGTGAAGCACTGTCCACAGGCAGAATTTGTTCTTCTTCTGGGAATCCTCAGTTCTGCTCTTTAAGGCCTTTCAACTGATTAAGACCTACCAAAATTAAGTAAGACAATCTTTCTTACTTACAGTCAATTGATTACGGACTTAAGTCAAATCTACAAAATACTTTCATAGCAATACCTGGACTAGTGTTAGATCAAATAATTGGGTACTATATAGTCTAGCCATAAATCTGACCATCTCAGATACCTTGAGGGAAGGGAGCCAGAGAACGCACATCCTGACCTCACTCTTCTCTCTCCTTCCCCGCCTCTGCCTCCCTACAGGGCTCTACATCAGCTGAGCACAACCTATAGTTAGAAGTCAGGGAACCCATTGGTGGAGTCCTCACAGGTTACTGGATTCCAGTTGCCTGGAGTGTGAGGAAGGGAGCTAGAAGCAAGTTCCAGACCACTGTCTCTGGGTTCAAGGTGAGAATTTTCAAAAAGGTGAATGAGAATTCATACTGTGCAATTTTGAACAAAGAAGCTCCTTGAAGAAGAGAGGAGCCCCAAAATTAAGAAGAAAGATGAGAAACAGCAGTGTGTCCACTGAAGGCTCCCCTAGATGACATTTGTCTTTTTTGTGTGAGTGCTTTTCCTTTGGGAAGAGATCCATAGAGTGTACAGTTTCAAATGTTGCCCCTTTAAGTCCAAAAATCTCATTAATCGCAAGACTTCCTGCTAATTTGGATTCACCTCCACAGGCTCATGTGGTGTGCTGTAAGTAATAAAGACCAGAGCAGTACATAGGGATGTGGCCATCCACCTGGGGAAGAGCCTTCCTTTTTGGCTTTGGCTTTTGAAAATTTATTATCATTAGTGGTACAATCCATCATTCAAGAAGCAGACTCTTACAGGGTGGTTCAGAAACATCCTGTTTACCTATGATTACTAGAAATGACTTGTTTTCATGGAACACACTATTACATGTGTTTAGGGAAACACATGGGTTGACCACCTAGGGGTTTAGCTCATAGGTGGGCCCAGTTGGAGATAGAATGATTAAGCTACTTACACCCTCACTTCCAGCAATATGTTTACCCTTCATTACAGTGTTTCTCCTTCCGCCCCTTACTTTACTAATTACTACGTGTTCCTGCCCTTGTCCTGACAAATCTGCTTTGTTTTCTAAGTCCTGACTTAAACATGACAACCTGATTCTGATCTCCATCATCCCCAGATTCTACCCTCCATGTTTTTATTCAAACCTGGTAACTTGACCCTGAATCTCTGTTACTTGATCTAGGAGAGAGGGATGAGCCCCTCCCACGTACATAAAGCAGTCCTCCACAGGAGTCAATGTGAAGAAGGACAAAAACTAATGTTGTATTTCCTAACTTCATATTGTAGTCACTATCACATCCATGATTAATCTGTAATAAAATCTTCACATAATTCACTTTTATAAAAAGTAGACATTTGGAAAAATGTTTTATTTCTAAAACACAATGTCCTGACTCTTAGCCAAGCACACTTATTTTAAAGAGCTGGTATGCAATTAATGTATTTGGAACACATGACTGATTAAAAATAGCAGCACTGTTAAGTTCTAACTTTGTTCTTTTGCCAGTTTTGAAGTTCCATGAGAGCAAAGGATTTAATGATCATAGTAACTAGATAAAACCAATGCTTATGTGTGTTTGCCTGCTTTGTCTCATTGAACATGTCCAAATCTGTATATGTAATCCAAATCAGGTACTGCTACAGGCACACATTCTCAGTTCAGTAGGTCATTTATGACATTTAACATAACTTAAGATTTTCTAATATCTTTCACGTATTAGCTTACTTTATTAAATATTTATTTTCAATGGAACTGGATTTAATAATAACAATAAAGTATAATTCAGAGGGCTGGTCAACCAAATGAACCTTTATTTTTTAAGCTTAACATAATATTAACTTTATGCTTCCCAAAATTCTTTCCACTTTTTTTTTTTTTTTTTTGAAACGGGATCTCACTCTGTTGCCCAGGATAGAGTGCAGTGGCGTCATGCTAGCTCACCGCAGCCTCAAACTCCTGGGCTCAAGTGATCCTCCTGCCTCAGCCTCCCAAAGTATTAGGATTACAGGTGTGACCAAAATTCCTTTTGAATTTTATCCTCTAGAAAAGATTTCTTCTCAGAAAAAAAAATTATTGATCTGTTAAATTTTACTTATTTGTTTGGGATTTTGTCCAATCTTTAAAAGCCATTTCTGCCTTTCACATTCCCCAAATCAGTCTTAACAAAATATTTATTTCCTTTGCTTCTGAGCTCCTAGATAAATTAAATTAAACAACTGTATTAATGGGTTCAATACAAAATTTATTGGGGCCTTCACACTTAACCAAATATGCTTCTACTATCCTTAGTCAGCTCCCGGTTACTCTCCATGGCTGCTCTCTTAGGCAGAACTGACCATGGAACCTCCTGCTTCAGAAAAAATACACTTCACATTGCCTCCAACCAACTCCAGACCTCTGTGCTACCAGTTACTCTCTCTTTCTTCAAATTCTCCCTCTTCTTTCTCTCCGCTCAGGCTATAACAGGCTTAAGTTTCTCTGATTCTAAAATTTTAAAAAATGAATGCATAAAAATAAAATGTGTTGTTTCCTCTATGCACTCTCAGCCTACATCCCATTATCTCACTTTTTAATTTTATTAATCTTTATTAATAATAACAGTGATTGATTTGGGAGGAGGAGGGTTCTTTAGAGTAATGCACTTTTAAATTTATTTTTACTTTTTAAAAAATTAATATTATTTTAGTTAACAAATCTTAATTGTATACATTTATGGGGTACAATGTGATGTTTTGATACATGTATACAAAGTGGAATGATTAAATCAAGCTAATTAACAAATCCATTGCCTCACTTATTTTTTATGATGAGACATTTGAAATTTACTGTTAGTCATTTTGAAATATACAAGACATTATTATTGACTGTAATCACCCTGCTGTGCAATAGATCTAAAAACTTAACCCTCTTGTCTAACCGAAACTTTGTACCCTTTGACCAACAACTCCCCATTCTCCTCAGAGCACCCCTCTGCCTTGGTCACCATCATTCTACTCTCTACTTCTATGAGTTCCACTTTTTCAGATTGCATGTATAAGTGAGATCATGCAGTATTTGTCTTTTTAACGGTGATTGTTTTGATCTCCATTTGCCTTTCTTGCAGCTG
Organism: Cheirogaleus medius; assembly: GCA_008086735.1. NCBI lineage: Eukaryota > Metazoa > Chordata > Mammalia > Primates > Cheirogaleidae > Cheirogaleus > Cheirogaleus medius. The sequence continues at coordinate 44,538,215 of VBSM01002217.1, forward strand.
GTGCTAAAGTCCATGGGGCAGATAGATGTTTATTACTTGGTCTCTCCTCCTAAAACTCTAAAACCCACTTCTTCAAACTCCTCCTGTCTTTCTTTTCCCCTTGCACATACCTGTAGGTACTATACTATACTTTGGCAGAAATTATATTTTATAACATTTTCTAATTATAAAAGTTATTCTTATTATCGAAAACTTTTTCCATAAAAAAGTATAAAGACAAATACAAAAATTTATAAACTTCGAACCCAGATATATTCACCTTTAACAATTTGAAGACTTTCCTTCAGTTTTTTTTTCTAATGGCATAATAAAAATTATATATATATTTTTTCAACATTAGAATCATACTTTTGTATCTTGCTTATTTTTTTACTTATAGTGAACATTTTTCCATATCATTAAATATTCTTCTAAAATGCAATTTTAGAAGAATAATGCCTGCATAATATTCCATCATGTGGATTTATCATCATTTATTTATGTTATTTTCTATTATTGAACAATATTCTTCTTTTTCACCATTAATTATATTAGCTACTACTTATTCATGTTTGTTACATGCCAGGGACTATCTTATACCTTTTTACTAATGTATGTCATTATTTATATCACAACCACCCAATGAAGAAGTGATGTTATTGCCATTTTACAGAGGAGGAAATTGAGGCTCAGAGATTTATTCAGCTCATACCACTAGATGGAACAGTTTAACCCTGTTCCATCTGACTTTAGCACATATGCTCTGAATCATTTCTTTCCTCCCTCTCTAAATAATGATATGATAAACTTCCTAGCACATAAATAACTATAATGTCAACCTTTAAAACATTTTTTAATCGCTCAAGTCCATCCTTTTTCATTGTAAAAAACCAGCAAATCAGATAAGCACAATATTTTTTAAAAGATTAAATCCTTACATCACAGTTTTATGAAAAACAAAGCTCAGATGAACTAAGAGCTAAATATTTTAAATATACATAAAATTTGGAAGACAACATAGAGAAAATATGTTTGTAATCTTAACATTAAATGAGATACAAACTCCAGATGCAATAAAGGAGAGGATGGATTGATTTAACTACAGAAAAATATAAAATCTTATTCAATTAAAAAATATCAATCAGAAGACAGTGGTTGGATTAAGCTGCCCACAATCTAATTACCATTTTTTCAGCAACAGCTGAGTCCTGTTTGGCCAACTACTGCTCCCCCACTCTCAGCTACTGTGGTTCCAGTGGAGTTGACTTCACCTCTGGTTCCAAGGAGGTCAGGAGGTCTGTGCAACACAGCTACTTGACAGCAATTGTTTCAGAAAATGGGTACAAGATACAAGTCAGAGATACTGGAGTGAAATTCAATTGTTGGCTTTTATTTGACTTATTGGAGAAGTGGGTTTTCCTTGTTATACTGGACTTAATGTTGGAATGATGTGAGCTGAGAACTGCAAAACCTGACAGTGAAGCTACCATAGTTAAAGGCAGAATGTAAACTCCATAAAGACAGGAATTTTTATCTCTTTGGTTTACTGATGAATTTTCAGTTCCTAGATCATTGCTTGGTACATAGTTGGCAAATATTTGTTAAATGAACCAATGAACCCAAAAAAAGAAAGTAAGTCTTGATAACACCATTTGAACTGTGATTCTGGTTGTACCTTCCTCTGGTTCATCCCTGGGCTTTTTAGATAAATGAGCCAGTAAATTTCCATTTTTACTTAAGCCAGTTTGAGTTGAGTTTTCTGTCATTTGGAAATGAGTCTTAATAGATATAATCAACTTCATAGTTAAAAGACAAAAAGAAAACTCCTATTACATAGATATCAGACAATAGAACATATAAATTATTTCTTCAAATCAATTAACAGCAATCTAATAGAAAAATGGGCAAAGGCAATAAACAAGCAATTTACAGAAATAATACAAATGAGGCTTATGAAAAGGAGTTCAACTTCACTAGTAATCTAGTAAATGTAAGTTAAAACAGCAATGTTATATAATTTAAAAAGCATAACTAACAAAATTTTAAAAGATTAATAAGATCCAATATGAGTAACAATGTAAACAGTCTTTTTTCTAGACTGTTGGCAAGAGTGTAAACTAGTAAAGCCTTTTTAAAAGATCATATGACTGTATCTGTCAAAATTTTAAATGTATGTACCCTTCAATCCAGGATTTCTATGTCCAGGTACCTGTCCTTGAGAAGCACCCACATATATGTCCAGAGACAAGTGAAAAGTTATTTACTGTAGTATTGTTTCTAATAGCTGTTTAATTGGGAATGATTAAATAAATGACAGTAGACTTCTATGCAGCATTTAAAAAGATTGAAGTAGATCTTTATATACTAACTTGGAAAGAGCTCCAGAATATACATTTAATGTAAAAACAGATAATTTCAGAATACCACATATATGTAGACATGTCCTACTTATATAATAAAAGAAAATTACTTATGTTGGTAAATACACATACCTATATTGGGAAAGATACAAACCAATTCTTAACAGACGTTGCACTTACTAACATCAAGAGATGGGCAAAGTGGTATATTCACTTACTACTTTGTACTTCTAGAGAAAACTACAACTAATATCTCTCTATTCTTCTCAACCTTTTCAAAGCATTTATCACCTAAAAATCAATAAGCTTCACCGTGCTATGGCTTTCACTAGCTTGTTAGTACCATGGGAGAAAATATAAGAATATAGAAAAGAGTTGCCCTTACGCTACCCTTTGCCACCTGCACTGCCAGGGTCACAAATCTTTGCAAAGTTCTGCTCAATCCTCAGCAGCCCACAGCATAATCGTGGCCTCAAGTTTGAGCCACAGCTCAGTGCTTCAATCAGGCCACTATCTCCACCCCAACGTCACCTCTTTAGCAGCTTTTAGGACCACTAATCATCCTTTCTCTGAAAGTAGAGAGAAACCTGGCTCTTTTTCCTGAGTTGGGATCTCTTACCTGTGATAGTGTGGCTTGATCCTGATGTTATAGCTTTTTACCTTTATATAAACACATCCTTTCTCTCACCAGAGTGCATCCCCACAGAGAGGATAGCCAGGTGAGTTCTTTCAAATAACAGAAGCCACTTAATACTCAGTGTTACTTATGGAGGAATTTGTTGTGCAAATATTCATGCACAGGTGAGAAATGACTTTTGTGCAAAGTTTTTCATTGTAGCATTGGTTGTAATAGCCAAAGACTGAAAACAACCCAAATGTCTATCAAAAAAATCTAGTTAAGTAAATGATGATATATTTATACCATAGAACATTAGGCAGCAATTAAAAAAAGAAGCAGCAGCAGCTTTCTTTATACTGATAGGGAAAGATGATCAAGATATATATTTTTTTTAAAAAAGGCAAGGTGCAGAATGGCATGTGCAATATGCCACATTTGTAAACAAATGAAGAAAAATAAGAATCTATATTTTTTTGCTTGTACATGTTTAAAGAAACTAGAAAAATTTTTCATATGATATTAAATGCAGCAGTTGCCAATGGTAGGGGCTGGATGGGAACTTTTCAGAGGAGGACAAGGATGGTAGGGAGATCTTTTATCACATACCTTTTTATACTCTGGTTTTTAAACCATATTTATGTTTCACCTATTCAACCCCTCAGATCTTTTTCTTCTCTTAAGGTCAAGGTCTTCCCATGAGGCTATGCAAGTGAAATCCTTGCAAGTTAGCTTCCTGGTCTTTGAAATGGTATTTTTCCCCTAGAATATTCCGCTGGAGCTTTGTAAATTCAATCAGTGTAAATGGATATGGGATGAATAGAGCTCTGGTGTTTTATATCTGATCTCCCCTTGCCAGGGATTTACCCTATTTTACACACCCATAAAGACACATGCATACATGATAACATGTATTATGTTTACATAAATGAATACTCTTTGGGTTACAGCTCAAACTAATATAAGGGGATCTGATATTTCCCATGTACTCCAAGGGCAAGAAAACACTTAAACCTCTGGAACAAACTGGAAGCAGAGGTTATTAAGCTAATCAGGACTGTCTCTAACATGTACCTATTTATTCTTCTCTTCTTGTATAAACGGCTTCCTGTACTTCTCTGATACATATGATGGGAAAAAGGCGGCCAACAGCTCCTGGTGTGTGTGTGTTCTTGGTTCAGCCACACACACACAAAGTCTAGTGTTTTTCTCTTTTTTGTACATTTGCTGGTTTCTATTCTTGTTCTTGCTGTTTCCTAAATTTCCCAGGCAATGCCCTCAATTAAACCAATCAGCTGTACCTTGCTAGATAGTGACATGGCAGCCCCAACTCAATTAAGTGCAGAGAGATAGGTGAAGAAGCAATTCTGAAAAAGGATTTATTTGGGGACCAAATCAATTGGTGATTGTCCATTATAATTCTATACAATTTATTTAATCTTGGCTATTCCTAATTGTGCTGCATGTAAACCCTTATAAATGCATTCCTGTACATTTCTCAGATTGTTTCCTTGGGTCAAACTTGTTTAAGTATTTTGACTCATGAGTAAGAAATGATCTTCCAGAAAAATGGTATAAGTTTACACCACCAGCATCTGGATGTGAGCACACCTATATCATTGTCCTCTCACCATACTTGACATTATAATTTTTCATTTTTTGTCTAATTTGATTATACATTTAGTTCTAACTTTAGTTATTTTGTGTTTTTGGAGCTTCTACCTTGTTGGCTTCCTGGTATCTTCTAAGTCCAGTAATTATACTATTGTTATTAAATAATAAGATCTTTAAATTCTATGACTCTGTAATTTATAAAACCCTTCTCTGATCAGGCCACTTAGGGCTTTATGAAGTTTCCTTTATCTTCTTTGAAGTACAACAATTCATACTTAGTCCCTACTATATGCCTTTCACCTCAAGGGTTATGTTTTAATCATCTCTGAATTCTTTGTAACACTTTATTCAGAGCTTTGCAAATAGTGCATGGTCAATAAATATTTGTTCAATGTAATTTAATTAAACTGTGTTTTATGCTACTATAACCAGAAATTTATTTCTCCCAGTTTTGGAGGCCGGAAGTCCAAAATCAAGGCACCAGCAGGTTTGGTGTCTCTGCTTCCAAGATGGTGCCTTGAATGTGGTATATTTCAGAAGGAAGGAATGCTGTTCCTCACATGGCATAAGAGCAGAATAGCAAAGAGGCAAATTGAGGCCAAATCTACCCTTTTATAATGGCATTAATCTCATCCACGGAAAGAGCCTTTATGGCCTAATCACCTCTTAAAGGTCCCACTTCTTGATACTGTTACAATGGCAATTAAATTTCAACATGAGTTTTGGAGGAGACAAACATTAAAACCATAGCAGACTGTAAGGGGTGGAAAAATTCTGAATCCTATGTCTAAGGTTCATTATCCTCCAAGGCCATTTCTGTAATAGCAAAGAAAGGTTCATGTTCATGTTTGGTCTAAGAGAAGCTCAACCTTTAAGTGAAAGAAGGTGATTTGCCAAACTCTGTCTAGCCTCTCTAATATATACATTTCCACTAACATAGACAGTGCCATGTCTTCACATTATTGCCAAGACATAATCACTCTATCTTTGAAATATCTCTGGTATCTATCCTTTCTTTTCATTCTACTCTTAATTGCGTTATCCTGGTCCAGGTTCTCCTGATGACATTAATCTAGGAGGGCAGAAAAAAATTATATATATATATATGTTATACATAAGTTATATAATATATAAAATCATATATTATAATGTTGCATATTTATTTATATTTATATGTGATATGTTTGTTTATATTTATGTTATATATTTATACATTTTAATATAGGTGAAGGGATTATATATGGAGATATTAATCAAGATTTTGCTTCTGTTCCAGTGATCACTACCTCCAAGAGTGAACCGTATTCATAGCCTCAGGGGGACATTTATTTGCCCCAGAAAAAGCAGGCACAAGTTAACCTAGGGAAAACAAAGAAGGCAATAGAAGTTTTTAAAAATCCACAGCAGACAACTTAGAAAACCAATGGGCTTTTGATTTGGCATAGCCAAGTTTTTTGAAAAAGAAGTGTTTTGAGTGTTAAAAGCTTGATTTTAAATATAAAAAGCCAAAATTCTGAAAGACTTTGTCCATGAAATTTGCACCATAAATAGAGATGAGTGTTTAATGACGTAAGGGTGAGTTTTTCTGCCCCTGCAGAAAAGAAGTGGTCTTGGTCACTATACTAAGGATAGGTGAGAAGAAAGATAGGAAGGAGCCTTACTCCACCTCTCCCCAGGGTTCAAACCAGAACAATGAACAATAGTGGCTAAGTGAGGTAAGGGTCAAGAGCAGCCACAAGTATCCTCAAAGTGGTGCCAGAGAACAGCTGATAGTCCCTGAACCCCAAGGAAAGATGTGGCTGTGACTGAAAGGAGAGACCCCAGAGTCCTTACAGTTAGAGTAAGGAGGCAGAGTTTATAGTCTTCCCTATCAGGGGTTCTATGGGCTTAGGGTCTTCTGAACAGAGGCCAAAGGGATAGAGGCAGACAACCAAAAACCACATGGCATCTCTCTCTCTCAGCAGATACCAGAAGGGGATAAAGGACAAATGAGGAACAAATACTTTATTCCTGGAAACTCCATAACTTTATCACAAACTTGGAAAACCTCAGATGTAACTTGAGGGAAAAGGAACCAGAATAAATCTTGATTGACTGAGTTTAAAATCTTAAATAACTGAGCTCCCTTAAAATCAATGAGTTTTCCACCATTATGTAGACTAGAGACTTAAAATAGGGAGTAAAATGAGGGGAAAGGGCTATTGATTTTTATTATTTATGTTACATAATATATTAAGTATATATAATGTATATAATAATATTTTATTTTATATATTTCAATACTTAAATATTAAACTTAAATATTTTATATATTTCAATATTTTCCAATTTCCATATGTATGAAAAAATTAAGACATACATGTTCTCAATACCAAAAAGGATAATGTGAGACCAAGAAACTAAATATAGTGTTATATATACATATATACTGGTGGTCGTGATTCACTTCATCCTGGAAAGATAGTATTAAATAGATGATGCAGCTTACACATGATGGTGTCTTAGAATCAAGAAGCCATGGTGCTATTAGTTTTACCAACTCACTGAAATTCTTGGAGTGGCAGAACGGCATATGATGCAGGGATGAGACTCGAGAATCCGAGCTACACTACTTTTGAGCTGACATGGGCAAGTTCTGTAACCTCTCTGGCACTAATAATAAAGTTCCTAACTTCTAGAGTTAATAGAAAGATTAAATAAATTAATGCACATAAAGAACTTAGTCATGTACCTACCTCACAACAAACAGAAAACAACCATTAGTTATTCTGATCATTTGTGGATATTTTAAAAGTATAATATTTGCTTTTCTGTGCCACATGTCTGAATGTTATTTATAAATGTGCACAATTTAACTATTATACACTTCATATAAAAAATCTTGGGTTTTAAGTTTAGTCTTTAACTTAAAAACAAAAATCTCTATTGGGAAAAAAAATCACAATGAATTTTGAACTGTAACTTTTAGGATGGTTAAATAAACTTAATTCAAACTGCCAAGTATAATTGAGATCAAGAGTCTACAAAAATGCTAAACCAGGGAACATAGGAGATTCCAAATGGTGCTTGATAAACACTCATTCAATACCACAAATACTTATACAGGGAGAAAAGATGAATTATTTGACTGGGCAGCAGTTATTGTTAAAGGAAAATAAAGTGGAAAAAACTGAAATATTTAGGTATCTATCAAGAAGTGATGAAAGCCAGCTGTGGAAAACGATTCTGTAAGGGAGAGTTTCTGTATTGCAAAGGAAATAGCTGTACAATGTCAAGAAGGGAATCAGTGAGATGGAAAGCAAGGAAACCCATCACAGTAAGATGTCATATTCACAAAAGCCGTGTCCACATATAAACTCAGTATCTTACTGTGCTGTGAATTAAAAATTTTGCTTCATCACTGTTATGAATTTACTACCAAACTTTTCACTAATTTTACTGTTTGTCTTTAAAAATATCCTTTGGGATTCCAGGGATGTAGCTTCTGTTGTGCTATATCTGTGGTTCCACATGTTATATTTACGTAGTTGGGACAGGGACAGAGGAACATGAATGACAATTTTCACAAGATAATACTTCAGTGCTAAAAGCTGAATGTCTACATTTCCATACATTTGTAACAACAATAAATCAATAATTCTGAGTTATTATTAACACATATTTAGATATTGAACAGGATGTATACATTGGCAGTTAGACCTGTTGGCATCACGTTTTGGGTAAAAAAAGTAATAAAGGTGATGATGATGATGACGGCAACTGGCTATCCTCACCTAAAATATTTCTCTGTTTTTAAAAAATATTTTAAAATTTACCTATAAGTAGTCCGCTGAAATGGTTTGCTATAAAATGTGTGACAGCTAGAAAATGAAACTGACTATACAAATAGCCACGATTGAGATTTGTGCTCCTTGAAACTTCCAACGTTTTAAAGCAGCATTGTGGGCTGGAAGCCGGTGATGAGCAAAATGAAAGTAGCTGATTTCAGATATCCATCAACATAAAATATTTTGGGGTCTTGAAATCAGGCTAGACATTTTGAAGGAACAGACAGTCTTGCAAGGTTTCCAGGACTTCCTGTGTTCAGTTAAGCCAGCAATGCCACGAGATGAGCCTTTCTTGTTTATTTTTGTACTTCCACTTCCTGTCAAGTGCCCTTAACCAGCATATTCAGAGGTATATGAACATATAAATAAATTGAAAGTGTGTATAATTACATATTTAATACCTCCTAAGAAGTTCAATTTTTTTAGAGAGTTCTATGGTTTTCATTGCACTCCAACTGGCTGGCAGAATTTGTACTTTAATTCAAAGGTGATTACTATTGTCTATTTCTCCAAGGCATATACAAAGGTACTGTTCTTTCTTGGAGGAATAACTAGAATGACAAAAGCAATAATGCCACCTATCAGTGCTTTATAGCTTACACAAGTGTTTCTCAAATTCTGCTCCCCAGACCAGCAGCATCCGCATCACATGGGAGTTTATTTGAAATACAATTTCTCAAGCTCCACTCCAGACCTCCTAAATCAGAAACTGGGGGTGCGGGCCAGCAACCTGTGTTTTAACAAGCTCTCAGATGATTCAGATGCATAATAAAGTTTGAGAACCACTGGCTTACACAATCACTTCATAAACATTATCTCATTAAATCCTGAAAGCATAAGTTTGGTGTTATTATCCCCATTTTACAGAAAAGAAAACAAAGCTCAGAGAAGCTAATTGGCTTCCAATAAACACACAGGTAAAGGGCAGAACTGAGGCTTGAACTAAGTTCTTGTGATCCAAACCCAATGCTCTTTCCACAACATTGTAATTATCACCTCAAATAACTCAGGTGTACTTCTAACATGTATCCCCACCACCATGTAAGACTTGAGATACTTTATGTAACGGTCTCACATAATGGAAATGCGCCAAACCTAATAGGTAAACAACTGTAAGTGGCCCACTTGTGGAGCTCCTGCATGTCTTCCTCCTATTTACCCATGGCAATGAGGCACAGAGAGAACTAGAACATAAAGATGTTTGGTTCATGTGAGAATAACGGTTCATTTGGTCCAACTCAAATTCCAACCCTCCTATGAGAAGATATTCATGTTGTTCTCTCTGCTCAGTTATGATGTGGTATAATTTATAAAGCAGAAAAGCATAAGCAACCTAAATGTTTATCAGAAGGGAATGGGGAATCAAATTTTGCAGCTGTCATAAAGCAATAGGCAGCTCTATACGAGCTCAAATGGAAAGATTTCCAAGACACATTAGTATGGGGAAAAAGCAAGGCATAGAACAATGTAGATAATATGCTATCATTTGTGTGGTGAAAAAATAACTTACACATACATATATGTTTATAAATGCATGGAATGTCTCCAGAAGGAGAGATAAGAACTAAACAACAGTGGTTCTGTCCAGCAAGGAGAACTGTGGGAGGGAAGGAGGGAGAGGAGAAGGGAATATAAACAAGAAAGAAAGGAAGGGAAACTTACTTTACATTGTATATCCTTTTGTATCTTTTGAAATTTTTAAAGCCATAATTAGAATTACCTATTTAAATATATCTTCATTATACATATAGTTATTTATGTGTGTTATATATTGGATAATTATGAACTCCTAAATAGCCTATTTTCCCTCAACAATCAATTATGGATTCATTTCTAGGAAGCTTCGAATAATTTTAGCCTAAACTACCTCATCATGTAAAATCCCAAATTTCATCTCACTGTGTGAAGCCGAATTTATTCTTTTTAAAGTTGAAGCACTACTTCCTAATTCTGGAACTTTAGGAGTGCATAAGAAGTCCTTCTTAGGTCTACATTTCACAATTTTACAAAATGCATAAGGAAATACAGAAATTATCTCATTAACTTAATAGCACCTAATACTTCATTGCCTCCTTTACCTTCCCCTTTGTCCCTGAAAATAGAAGGAAAGTCTTGACTCCAAGAGCACCAGTGAGCAATGGTGATTCTGCTAAATGAGGAGGTGGCTTAGATTCTAAAAATATCCATTGAATTGTTTTCTATCTCTCTTCTCCCTCAGCTTTCCTTTTCTCTCTCTCTCTCTCTCTCTCTCTCTCTCTCTCTCTCTCTCTCTCTCTTTTCCTCCTTCAAAGCAGTTAAAAACTCCTAAATCCAAAATCCTTTAACAGGGCTGGGTCACCTTTCAGAGCCTGGGGCTCTCCATCTAAATTATTTTTTAATGTAGACAAATTGCTTCCTATCCTGGCTTCTCATCTTGAATCCCCACCTGCCTAATACACTAAATGAACAAATGTCCAATAGATAATTAATGACCTGTCAAGTGCCCTCACAGCCAGGTGCCTTCTCCTCCCAACTCTCTGTAAGAAATAAAAATATGAAAAAGGAAAAAAATCTGTATAATCAGTCATAAGAGCCAACTATAATCATGCAAATTGGGATAAGCAGTGGTGAGTTGATTTAGTAAGGATGTTTAAAATATTTCAAGTCAGGGAGGAAGACTGGCTACTACATACTGAAAAGAAAATGTGTAATTTCTGGAATATGTAAAATTTTGAGTGATTCATAAATAAAGCTTAGAAGGGTGTAGGAAGCAGGATATGGGCTAACTGGAGATATATGTACATGGGTTGGTAATATTGGGAAATACCCACAGCCCAGAATGACTCAAGATTAAAAACAAAAAAAATTTTTTTAAGAAAGAAAAAAAGTTAAGGGAAAAATACAGTGACAGTAGCTGTATTGGAATGGTTGAATCAGTCTTGTTTTGAGAGAATTCAACATCCTAAAAGAAAATGTGGAGCTTAATATAATTATTAATTAGTATTACTAATGGTTTAAATCACCTAAGCTGAATAGGAAATATAGAGTTCTCAGAATAATTCACAGTTTGTTAGCACACAGAATATGGGGGCTCTGAGACCAGGCTCACTCAGATCAACATTCCAATTCATAGGAAAGGGAGCTTATCCATGTTGACCTATTTTTCTACAGTCAACATGCATATTATCTGTGCCAATACACAAGGATAGGGGAATGTAGGGGAAGAGATAGGAGCTGGTTCTTCTGATCTTCTCTTCCTCCATAATTCTCATAACTTTCCCAATTTACCGTCAAGCTCATCTCAGTTGATCAAAATATTATGTTCCATAGCTTGGTGATTACAAAAAAAATAAAATAAAACACCAATAGGAAGACACTCTACAGAGATGCTGTAGTTCTTGGGACAAAGGTGATTTTTAGTGTCATTTTATCTTGTTTTTATCCTAAATTTGTTAAGCAACTTGAGTTACCTTCTCTTTGATTCTCTCTTTTCTAATAAATGGGGTTAATAATTACATAATAACAAACTGCAGGGTGTGAGATGTTACAGATTTATTGGCATTCCAACGCCATGAGTAAGCACTATGTATCACTCTATGTGTTCACTCCTTTCCTTTTAAGTCAGTGCTCTCTCAGGTTCCGTTTCCTGCAAATCAAGATTGTTTTCTGTCAATTTAATATGATCCTTCTCTAGCAATTGAAATTTTTCAATTATCTCTGCATGTGGTAGTTAACTGTAAGTGACATGTTCATAGTAAAGTAATAAGCACTTAATAAAATGTATCCTATTTAGCTGTTCAAAACAAAAGCACTATTTGACATCTAAAAAAACTGAAATACTAAAAACAACTAAAAATACAAATAATAAAGGCTTAGGGGGTTGACACAATTTAACATGTATTTAATACCTGTTGTGTGCTGAGTACTGTACTAACCACTTGGATGGCAATAATGAAGAAGATGAGTCCCTGCTCCTGAGATACCCTCATTCCAGTAGGAAGAGATGGAAAAGTCAAGAGATAACTTCAATACAGTAAGAACAGAACATGAATAGAAAATTGTGGAGGGACAGGAGACTACTAGTTCTGCCTGAGGCAGTCAGCTAAGGCAGCGGACCCCAACAGTTTTGGCACTAGGGACCAGTTTCACGGAAGACAATTTGTCCATGGACCAGGGGTGGGGGTGGGGCCATGGTTTCGAGATGATTCAAACACATTACATTTATTGTACAGTCAAACCTCTCTGCTAATGATAATCTGTATTTGCAGCCGCTCCCCACCACTAGCTCCGCCTCAGATCATCAGGCATTAGATTCTCATAAGGGGCAGGCAACTTAGATCCCTTGCATGCGCAGTTTACAGTAGGGTTTGTGCTCCTATGACAATCTAATGCTGCAGCTGACCTGATAGGAGACAGAGCTCAGGTGGTGATGTAAGCGATGGGGAGTGGCTATAAATACAGATGAAGCTTCACTTGCCTGTGGGCTGCTCATCTCCTGCTCTGTGGCCCAGTTCCTAGCAGGCACAGACCAGTACCACCCTGCGGCCTGAGGGGTGGGGACTGCAGAGCTAAGGCTTTCTATGTTGCCTTGAAGACAGACTTGGAGCTTGGGGGAGTATCCTTGGCATAGGAGGAAAGGTGAACATGGCTTTATAGAAGCTGGTAATCTGGCGAGGGAGACAGATCAGCCGACAAATAGCTATAATACAATGAGACAAGGTCTTTAATGGAAGCACACATAAAATGCTCTGGGAACACCAAAGGCAGAACAATTAATTTTGTGGGAGGTGTGGAAGTGGGGTCAGGGCTGTGGTCAGTGAAGACTAGTGCAATAGAAAGCATATGACCTCAGAGTTCCAATTAAAGGAGGAATAGAGATTTGCCAGGCAGAGAAGAAAAGTGAACATTCCAGGTAAAAAGAGAATCATGAGCCTAGCTATGAAGGCATGGATGGGGGAACATTCTGGAGTGTGTAAATATAAATGGGTGGAAGACCAGGGAGTAATTAGAAAACTAGGGAGTCGGAACCAAAGCATATCTTGTAGGCAGCAGAGAATCAAAAGTCTTTAGTCCTGGAAGTGACATGATTAGATCTCATAGCAGAAAGATGACTAAAGGAGCCAGGCATTGTGGTGCACATCTGTAGTCCCAGCTACTTGGAAGGTGGAGACAAGAGGACCGCTTGAGCCCATGAGTTCAAGGCTGCAGTGAATAATGATGGTGCCATTGCACTCTAGCCTGGGTGACAGAGCAAGACCTTGTCCTCTAAAAAAGAAAGAAAGAAAGATGACTAAGGGAATGCTTGGATGCAATCTTGCAAGTGTGAAATGATGAGCTTGGATCTAGACTGAAGCAGTGGGATGCAGAATGAAGGGGCAGAAGGCTTCTCAAGAGGTAGAATTGAGAGGAAGTAAGGAGATATGAGGGTCACGGTTCACTCTTGGGCATTGGAGAAGATGATGAAGTCTTGACTGAGCTGGGAGAATGGGAGAAGGAATTTGTGTGAACAATCCATAGGGAGGGCACCATGCCAATTCTTTCCTGTGTGTTGGGTTTTGAGATGTCTCAAGGAGAATCCTATGCACAGTTGGAGATGCAGATCTATTAATATAACGAGAGTAGAAGTCAGGTCAGAGCCCTAAGAGTGCATGAGATTGCCTAGGGGTGAGGGGTGGAGAAGGAGGAGAGAAGGATGGGAAAAACCCTAGGGAACCGCAACTTCTAAGGGATGAACAGAGGGAGAAAAAATAGAGCAAGAGACAGAACACTGAGAAGGATACAAGAGAGACCAAGAGAAGAAAGTGAACTCAGAAAAGAAGATATTTCCCTGGGGGAGAGACTGATCGTTAGTGGCAAATGGAGAAGAGAGGCAAGTAGGAGAACCAGAACAGTGTTAGTTAATTGGCAACTGAATGTCCTTACCCACCTTGGTAACTAACATCAGCGGGATGGGGGCAAAAATCAGATAGGGCTGGATTCAAAAGAAAAGAGGAACTAATGAATAGAATAAGTCATGTAAATGTCTTCCTTAAGAATTTGACATTGAAGAAATGTAAGGCATTAGTGCAAAAGGAAGCTGAGCTGAAGAAAGAGTGGTTATTTCAGTCCCAGTTTTTAATTTTATAATGTTTTGAGCACATGAGTAGCCGGAAGAGAAAGGATGGGTCAAAAACATGAGAGCAGTGGAGACAGCTACAGAAGCCAACTCTTTTGGGCACCGCCTAAAGGCTGAGACTTAGAAAGAGGTAGGATTTTTCCTTTGGGGCTAATAGGGAAGTAGATAACCATAGGTTTAAGCCCAGAAGTCTGATGCTGGCAAGGAAGGTAAATTCAGGGAGTTTATGCTTGATGACTCTTTTTTCTTAGGGAAGCAGCTGGCTAGAAAATCTCTGAAAGTAAGAGAAAATATGCTGGGAGAGAATGTTGTTAATAAATACCAGTGTTTTGTTTGCTCCTTTAAAAACACTGCTTCACTTTCTCCAATAAGCTAATTAAAGTCTTATCTCAAGAAAGGAGGTTAAATATGACTGTGGAAAACTCAGGCTATAAACTTCTAGATAAGGAGTCTACATATAGCAGGACTGATACCCTGCTTACATAGCTTTGCCTAGAGCTCAGCAACTGCTTTCAATAACATTTCCTTAAGCAACTTTGGGGTAAATGCTGGGTATAGAATTTATAATTTATTTGGAATAAAATATTCTGGTACTTCATGAATATCCTATAAAATGAAAAATCAAAGAAACAAAAAAATACTAGGGCCATACTAGGGGCGTTCCCTAGAATGGGAAAAAAATGTTAAACCTAGGAAAGAATTGATATGTCTCTCCAACTTTATTGGAAACCCAAACCACCGATTCTCAGGTCTGGTGTGTACTGCATGGTTGCCCTGAACAAATGAGCCACAGACACAATCATAAAAGAAAGACATCAGACTAGACAAACTATCATTTAGAAAGAATTAAGACAGCCATATTGTATGCTAACCATCAGCTCATCTACCTCCTCCCTGGTGTCATGACTCTCCAGAGGCTACTTAATCTCATTGAGACAAGACAGCCAGACTAATTGATACAGAAAATGAAAGCCTTTTGATCTCATATCAAACAGAGTCAGACTAAGAGAAGGATCCAGCAGGCAAAAAGACTGTCTTCCAAAGGAGAATTAACACTGTAGGAAGGAAAGTGGAATTCCATGAACTTTTTACTTTAAAAAGAATTGAAAAGTAATAATAAGTTCACCCCGATGAATGAATAGGGTTTGTTTGCTCTTGGTGATAAAGTACAAATAGTATTGCAGTTATGGAATCTTTCAAATTATCAATTTTTAGATAAGTGTTATATTAGTGATGGAGAGCACAATAAAAGCATAATGAATGTAAAAACACCTGCCCTTTATAACTGTAAAGGACAGGTGTTTGTCAATGTCGACCTTTACTGCCATGATATACTGCCTCTATTAAAAAATTTTCTTGGGAGGGACTTGTTATACTGAGATTTAAATAGCATTCACTATGCTTTGTAAATAACTTAGGTAGCCATAAGTGCAAGAAAACTGGCTTTGCAATAATCAGAATATCTATGAATATACTGGAGTGTCTGTGAAGTTACCAGACCATTATTTATACATCAAGAAAAATCATAGAAATGTATGTTCTCTATTCTAATGCAAAAGGTAATTCAATAATTACATAAATTATTGTTTACATTCTTAATATAATGGTGGTTTCAAAAACTACTCCAGGAGTATGATTACATGAGTAAGATTAAATAAATTATGGTATTCAGAAAGAAAATATCAGGCATAATACAGTGTTTTCTTTTTAGATACAGAGGATTACTTTGAAAAATAACATGCCCTCTAGTTTAGTGGTTCTGCCAACTGGATCTCATTCTTGATATATGTAAAAAATACTTGGAGTATCTGATATTTGGAAAGGCATATCCTCCCACTAATTGATATTTTTTAAGACTGGAAACTATAAAGAAATACTGCAAAAACAACTATGGTTGTCTTTATATAGAGTATATGAGTGTCTTCAAAATAAATTCTGATCCTCTTGGGATTTTTCTTCCAGTAAATTACAAGCCCAAACGTTAAACTTTTAGACTACTCAGTTGTCCATTTCTTTCTCCGCCTCATTTAAAATTTACACCAGTTCTTTGTTCCACCATCTTAAAGGCACCATGGCTGTTGTCCCCTGAACTCACATAAGACCCACTTCCTTCTTTCTAAATGAATATAGCACCTGGCCTGTGATTTTCCTCCACACCCTCATTCTTCATCATGCCCTCTGACATCTTCAAAATGCACACTAGGGACACATCAGATACCTCAACTGGATAGCCCCATAATCTCACTGCCTGTAATCCTCCAGCCTCACCCTACTTCAGCCATGCATAGCAAGATTATTCCCTAAGTTTAATCATTACAGGCACTTGGAATGTCCATTCCCACACACCACTCAGGCTCTACCACCCCACTCCTCCACTTTCCCACCTCCCTCCCTGCTTTCCGCTCAACAAGTTCAATAAACAATAACTCCCTTATAGTATAATCTATCCATTAACCTTCTGTAAAATAGAAGGTTCTTCTATTTTCTTCTTCACAGTCCTTTTATTGCCCTTTCTAACACCAAGGCTCTAGTCATGTTCTTGTGACCCCCCCATGTCAGCGGGCAAAACCCACATCATATTCACTGTCCAGTTTTTCTGTTTCTGCCCAAGAGCATTGCTGGAGAAAATTTGGGATTGCTCTGGCTCACTATAACATACTCATGCTAGCTTCCACTGTGCTGGAAATGTCCACAACAATTTTCTGATTCATTGTTGAGAATATTCTCCCCAACAGCTCTACAAACATAATTCTTGCTCATGTACCTAAAACTCAAAGCCTCTTGTATCTCCCTGTACCATTCGTGGCAAAGACTTTGTGAAGCAATCAAATATAAACTGGTCTCATCTCCCCTATACTTCACCTCAATATATAACCGTCTCTTCACTTAACTTCCCTCGATTTCCATTTGTCTCAAAGGCGCTATTACTACCATTTATCTAACTTCCAATTCTATATTTTTAACCTTGAGATCTCTCCTGAAGTCCAGTGTCATGCTAACAACTTCTTATACATGTCCCAGTGCTTGGTTCTGAGGCTGCACATGGTTGGTACTCAATTGATATTTATTGAATGAATGAATAAATTCATGAATCTACACCTGGATAGGCTACTTCTAATTCAATTTTAGATAAGTAGAGTTACTAGAAAAGAAAGAAAAAGGATCATCAAAGAGGAAGACTGTTTTCTTTGCAGGTGGAAAGGAGCTTTCTGTTCCTTCCATTTGAGCTGTTACCATTATCTTTACCTCTAGTCTTTGGGTGTTCTATTGATTTTTCAGTGGGGTTTTTTTCTGGAGGTTATTTGGAAGATGGAATTGGGCACACATACGATTACTCTAACTGAAATAAAAACAACCTGATTGCACACACAATGTTTTAAAGGGCAATAGTTAAATGTATATTACTTAAATCATAGTATAATTAAAGTTATATCCTTGTAAAATCAGAAGGGGCAAAACATCACCCCAAACTATCCTAATCACAAGCATTTGTTTTGCTACATTTAAATTCTTACAGCCTGGTGACTACTGTGCTTTTTTGTTCTTCAAATATATAGAATTTTTATGATAGTGTAAAAAAATGGTCACCTACCACATTGTTCTATATGGTTTCCCACATGCTGTTTCCATTATGTATACTATTTTAAATTTCTTATGATCTTGTTTAAAATATGTGTTTATAAATTGTAAATTCTGTTTTTCTGGTTTCTTCATCCATGATTTTTTTCCTCTTCTAATGTGGATGAATTCCAGGAAACCCAGAAACAATATCTAACAAGATCTGAGCAGGGGAAGGAGAGGAATGGCAAATAAACATTTCCCAGTGTCGGGTTAGGAAGATATTCGATCTTTCAATGTGTTCAACAAATGGGTTTAATAATAGACATTTCAGTATAAAACAGTTCACAACAGAAATATTTGCTACTCAGCCCATTTATCCTGGGAATTACACAACATGGACCATTTTCAATAACTCTTTTCATTATAATGATTTCCTCCTGCTCAAGCAACAGAGATGTACAAACCAGTTTTGTCTAGAAATGTAATATGTTGAGATACAAATGTATTGAAGAAAAATTAAAATGCAAACATTTTCATCACTTTGGTTTGGCATTATATTGTCTTTTTCTTAAAACTTTCCAACCAATATAAAATTGCTTTTTATTCAGAATCCATATAACTAGACAACTTGAAAAAGCAGATTTATTTTAAAGGCATGGTAAAGTACTGGTTAACCTAAACAAAGGATGAAAATATATTTTTAGGATACCACTTGGTTTCTTTTAATTTTGTAACTTAAAGATCTTGAAGTGCCTTTTGAATCATAAAAAAATTGTGTTTAATATAGTTTTGTGTTCACTTAATTTTATATCCTAATATGTCAATCCAGATAGATTATTTAGATAGTAAATTTTATTTAATATGACCATTTGATTATGTAAAACCTCTTTAAACATTCTAATGTAAGTATAACATCACCCATTTAATCATTCATTCATTTATTCAGCAAACAGGTACTAAAGGTATAGAATGCATACAATACAATAGTAAGAGCTAATTCCCCAAGGAGTTTTACAAGTAATAGAGAAAATTAATATACATTTACACATTACTATCATTTATAGTAACAATTTCCACAAAAGAGATGTTATAAAAATGCATAGGACTATAGAGATCTGGGATAATTGTTTCACTAGTGTGACAACTTAGTGCTTAGAATTGTATGTTTTACAAAGCTGCCTGAATGACAATCACACAAAGCACTGCCCGTATTCATGGTTTTAGGCTTTGTGTTCTCAGAATTTTTGACCATGTTTGTCTAATTCTTGGGAAGCAAAAATTCAGGGAGCGTTTGCTTACTGAGCATGTATTGTAAGGCACTAAGCTGGGCACTAGTCATATACATTAAAAATGAATACAGCATGCATGGCCCCTTCACTCAAGGAATTCCTAATCTAATAGAAGGAAGGGGGAAAAAAAAAACCCAACATGTTTCCACTGAACGTGTCTTTCATTCCTTCCTACATTCTCACCATCATTGGAGTTGAACTTTATTAGGCACCAAAGCAACCGCATTATTTTATCAATGCCCCCTAGGAGCAGCAAGCAAGACAATTGGTTATGGTTGATTTCACGGTTAGCCCATGATTGTTGATAAGACAAGTCAGTGTTTTCAAAAGCAATAGACACTGCTGGTGTAACACACATGGGTTAAAAGTGCTGAAATGGCATTTCTGATCAACTTGAGCAACAAGCAGTCTTTGATAAAGGGCTTCTGATCTCTAAAGTAGGGGCTGCTTGAAAAAGCAAAAATTTTACCCAGGAAGTGAGAACTGTGAAAAATTTGCTTATCTGATGACATGACAGATCTTTTCTCTCCAAAACTCTAATTCTGTGAATGAAGGTAGAAACAGCAGAAGGAGGAGGAGAGGACAGAGAAGCTAATGCAGAACAGAATACGGTGTATGAGAGAGGATATATAGGGGAAAGTAAGGAAAGGCAGAATCTATGAGCAGGAGAGAGGGAAGGAGGGAGGGACAGAGGTTAGGGAAGGGAAGGAAGAAAGGGAAGGAAGGAAAAGACTGAGCATATAAAACTAGCAGCCGGGCTCGAAGGGTGTGGTGGCTGTACCAGTTGGACACAGAGTACTGAGGAGTAAATCCTGGGCCAGGTGCATAGGAACAAAGACAGTAAAACTCTAAGAAGGGACAACTATTTTGTCAGGGGGAATATTCATAATAATTGTAGCTAACATGTACTGTCTATGTCCCAATCCTGTAAGTGCTTTACATGAATTAACTCATTAAATCCTCAAGACCATTCTATGAGGCAGGGAGTGTTATCAATTATCTTATCAACCTAGATAAAGAAATTGAGACTCAGTGAAGTTAAGCAACTTACCCAAGGACACAAAACTATCAAGTGACAGAGAATGAATTCAAATCACATAATCTGGCCGCAGTTTCCCTATTCTTAGGCAAGGGATGCTAGACTCCACTGGCTCTCATCAGGCATGCAAGAACCTGGAACAATAAGATGACGGATTGAGACGTGAATCTGGCCACCTCTGGCTTCCAAACTTTTTTGAGGGAAAGACAGATGTTTTAAAAAAAACTCACATTTGTTAAACACATATAATAGTGTAGGAGATAATTTCAATTAATGGAATATACTTACTTTATAGTCTTAGTAATTTTAGATTTAGTTTTATCTACGGTGTGTGAAACAAATTATCCTTAAGTAATACCTTTAAAAATCCCATCTGAAGGCCACTGGCAGGAAATTGGTTGGATATAAAATACATAAATTTAGGAGGATTGTACTAAGGTACATATTATAGGTATAAAGTATATATTATAAGATATATATTTTATAATTTTAGGGACAAGGCCTCCCTCTGTTACCCAGGCTAGAATGCAGTGGTTTGATCATAGCTCATTATAACCTCAAACTACTGGGCTCAAGTGATCTTCCTGCCTCAGTCTCCTAAGTAGCTGGGACCACAAGCTTGCGCCACCATACCCTGTTAATATTTTTATTTTTGTAGAGACAGGATCTCGCTATGTTGCCCAGGCTGCTCTCGAACTCCTGGCCTCAAGCAATTCTCCTGCCTTGGCTTCCTAAAGAAAGCCCTGGGATTATAGGCATGAGCCACCGCATCCAGCCTATAGACAGCTATTCTTAATTTATACACTGTCACCCAGACAAGGACAGGCCAGTTGTAAACTTGAGTAATAGAAGGAGAGTTTATTTATCATTCATTTAATAAATATTTATTTAGTGCCCGCTCTATGCCAAATGCTTGTTTTAGTGATACAAGAGTATATAAAGCAAAGTTCTTGCTCTCCTGTAGATTCCATTCTGGGGGGTGTGGTGGAGGCTGACACTAAACAAATAAATAAGCCTACAATGTGTCAGATGGTGATAAGCGCTAAGAAAGAAAAATAAAGTGAAGATCGAGAGCCAGAAACACTGGGGTAGATGTAATTTATGTAGGGAGGTCAGAGCAGAGAACATCCCTCTGATGACTTTTCAGTGAGACCGGAAGGAAGCGAGGAAGACAGCCATGCAGATGTGTGGGTGAAGAGCACTTCAGCCAGAGGGGACAGCAAGTGCAAAGGCTCACAAGCATGATGTACTGGGTGGGTTTGAGGAACAGCAAGGAGGCCAGTCTGGCTGTAGCCAGAGGAAGTAGAGGGAGAGGGATGAGAAAAATCAAAGTAGTGATGGAGTAGGGCCAGACTATGTAAGGCCTTGCAAACCATGGAAGGGACTTAGAGTTTACTCTGAGAGAAATGGGATGTCACTGGAGGGTCTTGACAAGGAGAGGAGTGATATGATCTGGTTTGAGTTTTAAAAGGATCATTTTTAGTCTGCCATGTGCGGAAGGCAGAGGGCCAAGGATAGAAACAGGGAGACTAGTTGGGAGGCCACTGCAGCAGATGCAACAGACGGTGTGATGGATGAAAGTAGCTGCACTAGTTGTACAGCTATGATTGTAGGGCTGGCAGGATTTGCTGACAGGTTGCCTATCAAAAGAGAGGAATCAAACTTGGTTGCTAGATTTTTGGTTAAATGACCAGAAGAATGCATTTTTTAAATTTACTAAGATGGAGAAAACTGTGGGAGAAGAGGGTTCAGGAAGGTCAGTTTCAGATGTATTAAGTTTGTCTATTAGACATTTATGCAGAAATACCAAGTAGGCAATTGGATATATATGTCTGGAATTCAAAGAGGACACCTGAATGGAGGTAAAAATTTTTGAGTATCAGCCTGCAAATGATATTTAAAGTCATGGTACTAGATAAGATCACCCACAGTGTGAGAGTGGAGAGGGGAATATGAGGTCTGAGGATTAAGCCGCAGAACCCATCAGTCTAGAGGCTGGGAAGATGAAGAGTATAGCGAACAAGGACAGTGAATGGGAGTGGCTGAGAGGGAGGAGAAGAAGCACGAGAGTGGAGTCCAGAGAACAGTGAAGAAAGCAGTTCAAGAAGGGTGAGCAGTGAGTGTATGGAATTTTTCCCCTGCTGTCTTTTATTTTCTCTGTGAAATAAAAAGCCAGGGCATCATGACAACAAGGAGGGGAAGAAAGTGCTGGAGGTTTGAGGAGAAGAAGGTATGAAATAATCTTCTGGAAAGCAGGACAGAGAATTGACTAGGGAAATACAGGTGGGTGGGGTGGCTCTGAGATGCAAATTCGATGTCAGATTTGCAGAAGTGGAGGAGAAGACACTAATGGAGTTAAGGCAAACCAGTTGGGGCATCAGCCTCTAGTGCCTGGTCAAAATGAAAGACCAGGGAACAGCATGAGATTAAGCAAAGTATTTCCCAGGGTGGCCTAAAACAACTGGAACCAGGGACTGGTTCATGCCCTATGACTGACGGGTGGTTGAGTAGAGAAGCCAAAGGGGAAGGCTAACCATGAAAAGGGGTCATAAATTTGAAAAGAGTTATGAAGTCAGCAGGTAGGAAGGAGAGTAGGCAGGTAGGGAAAAGGAGAGTGAAACAGGTTGGGTTTGTGGTTAAGGTTGAGTCAATGAATACTAGAAGGATGATGAAAACCCATTTTTATGTGCATAGCACAGGGGAAGGTCTGATAATTTGTATGGGAGAAAGTGAGCTTGCAGAGAAACAATTCAACCACTGATTAGTCTTGGAAGATACCTTCACATGTCGGGCAGAACCAGGAGGAAAAGCTGGCAATGCAAGACAAAAGAACATTGAATCAAGAAGTGGCAGAAGTCAGGTGTCATGACATCTAGGAGAGGAGAGAATTTTGAGAAAAGACTAAAAATCAGCATTAGAAGAGCAGAGCCTAACAACTAAGAAAAATTGCAGCTGATTGTGTCAATGATGATGTTATGAAGAACAGTTTCATAGAAGAGTGAAAGGAGGAAGCATCCCTTGAAGGTGAAGGAGGCCTGAACTGTTAAGTAAATTTCCACCCCAGACCTTCCATCAGGTAGGGGGGACCAGCTACATAATTTGCATAGCCCAATTCAAAATGGAATGCGGGACATCTCGTTCAAAAATTATTAAGATGGCAATAGCAGAGAATTATACTAAGCCCGGGGCCCTGTGCTACTCTAAAGGACTCACGAGGCTAGGTCTGCAGATAGGAAAGATAAAAAGCAGAACGTCATTTGGAAACAGCAGTGGATTTCTCCAGGATAGTAGGTCTGGGCACATTTTAAGGCAGAACGCGGCAAAAGAGAAGAGCTCTCTACTTCCTGTGCCACTAGATATTATTTGGCTGTCATCTCAAATTCAAAAGTGGAACTCCTAACCTTTACCAAGCCATCTTCTTTTGTAATCTTTCTTTTATCTCTTGTGGGCTGCAACAGACCTAAAACCTGGTAAAAAGTTTGGTCCTATGCCATTGTCTGCAAGAATGAAGATAATGAGGAGGTTAATGGACTAATTTATGTAAAGAGTTTAGAGCTATCCTGGCAGGCTATATAGGTGTTAACTCTTCTCATTATTCTATTCCTCTTGTTATTAACCAATTCCTTTCAAATGTTTCCTTTGAATTCTCTCTTGTAGGCATCCCTTCCCCCACTCCCTTTCCTAGATTATGGCCCAGGGTCTTTTCACCACTTATAGGATCCTGACTGTTGTCCTCCCTGACTTTGGCCTCTTGAGCCTAGTCATCTTTCTTGTACACGGCTTTTGTCCTATCACAGCTCCAAGAGCTACCTTCTTGGCTCACAAATCTTAAATCAGCTGCATTTTTTTGACAAATAATAATCAAGTTTAAACTTCCTTGCCTGGATTTCATGGCTCTTCCTGACCTAGTGTGAACCCAAGTAGGTCAGATTGGGTCAGCTTCCTGAGCTTTCTATCCGCCATTCTGTGTGTTCCTGTTGACGGACGCCATGATGGTACAACCCACATGTGGAGACTGAGGGTGTTGGAACCACAAAAATGGAGACATTTCTCTGCCCTACCTAAAGGTTTCATCCTTTAAAGGAGAAACAAACATAAAATCCACGATAGGAAGCAAATAGGCAAGCAAGATGTGGCCTGGAAGAGTAGCAGGTGACTTCCGAGTTGGAAAATTATCTCATGGCACCTGTGTTTTTTGTGATATTATATCTTTCATTTGACCTGCATTTATTATTCACTAATGCTGGGTCAGAACTTATATATACTAAGTTCTCAGACCCCACCTTCAATGAGTATCATCCTTTATGGTCCTATGCATATAGTCCTGTACATTTTTACAGCCTCTCTCAGTGAGAGTCAGTAAGAACAGAAGTCCAGGACGTGTGTGATCAAGATACCTGATGGCCTAGGGACAGGGATAAGACAGCTGTGAGGAAAATGGCTGACAAGGAAACATTTATGTATCAAAGGCCAAGAAGCTAAGGAACTCTGGAAATATCCCTGGGAAGTTAAATAAAAAAGAGGGGCAGGAGGGAGAGCTCCCCTTGGGTGCTTTTAGGGAGAGAGTATGGGGTAGGAAATGGAACATCATACTAAGCCAAGTAGACAAGGCAGAGGGGATTGATACTGCAATAAATGGGGGCCACTCAGCACCTTAAGCAAGAGAAACGGGAGGGGACTCAGTGGCCATGGAAGAGCAGCTAATGAGGAAGCTCTTGTAGGGAGGCAGCAAAGTGCAGGGTTTTAAGACAAATGTCAGCAAATATATGGGGTACAGCTTTAAGCAGCAGAATGGGGTGGTCCTTGGGCCACACCAAAGCAGTGCAAAAGGAACAGATACACGTGGAAGAAAGGATAAGGAAAACAGTGAGGAACAGGATTGAGCAGTACTGGGGTAAGATCTGAACAAGAAAGAGGTTTCAGATAAGACAACCCATCCTCTCCATTCCTCACATAGCCAGAGACAGCTGTGGTTTTTGTCAAGGCCCAAGATAATCTGGAGTGTGCTCTGTTTTGAGGGTTGCTCCTCCTGCAGTGAGTGGATGTTTTAATCCAGTTTAAAAGAAAGACATACCCATTAAAAGGTTAGCTGTCCCTAAAAAGAGAAAAAAATAGGAAATGTGATTTTGTGAGAGGGATATTGATTGTACGCTAATATTTATTGTCTGCCAAATGCAAAATGTACATAGCAGACACTTATTTAATCCTCATTCCAACCTAGTGTGGCAGATTATGGTATCCCTACTTTATGGATGAGGGAAACTGGGGATCAGAAAGCTTCAGAACCTAGCCCAAGGTCATACAATGAAACCGGACTTTTAATCCACGACTATCTGTTCTAACTGCCTAAATTTCTCTTCCCTGCACATCTAGGGAGGAACTTAAAATCATGCGTGCGGCAGATATGGAAAATAAGACCACAGAGGCAACAATAGTCTGTTCTTCTGCAGACATTTTAATAATGGCTATTGATCAACAGCGCCAGAAACACCTGATGTTACTGCAGCCCCTCAAATTCACAGCATACTGCTTTTGACCCTCCCACCCCACCTTTGCACTATCTCCATGGAGTCCAGCTGCCACTGATATTTTTAAGGTTTACGGATATGTCACATTTCCCACAGTTATGCTTCATGATACCTTTGAAGAATTTCTGTGATCACCCAAGATCTCTAAGCTTGTATATCGTGGATCTATTTGTACTATTGTAATTTATTTATCACATTTTTCTCATGAGGGTTGATTAATTTATCATGTTTAGTTTTAGCCAAATAATTAAAGCCTACCCTCTCTCCATCTCTAATGAAAACAATCGCAAATTTCCACAATGTTTTTCTAGAAATCTTCATTTCTATTCAGTCTTAAAAATCTATAAGTTTAGAGAGAACCCAATATAATTCACATTTGAAATCCAGACACCTATCTGGGTTGCTGACATCAGTGTCCCATTCTCTGGCATTACTCTTGTTTAGGGGATTAATGAAACAGATGTAGAATCGTGGTGCCCGGCATAACATGCTGGTCTGAACCATAGCATTTTCAAGTTGCAGCAGCTATAGAAGTCATGCAATCTAGTCATCTCTTTTATTGAGAATGACCTTAAAGGCCAGATGCTGAGACAGGCAATTTGTGGCCAACTCCAGATACCCAGACCAGCAACCTCCATCATACCTCCGTAACTCCTCTTATAAAGATACATTTCTTTGTTGCCTCTCTCCAAACTATTTTCATAACATCTTTCTGAATGATTAGAAAACCCATTTAATAGGCATAGAGACTGAAGATCAGACGGGTTAAATAACTGTTCCCTGAGGGTACAGTGAATATTACTGAGGGAGGAAGAACTGGGAATGAAAAAACAGTCTTCTGACTTAGAAATCAAGGATTCTACCTGTTAGGGTATAGTCACATAGATATTAAGGATATTGGCAAATAAAATGAGCAATCTTTCCAGGTTCTGGGTTACATGATATCTAATTTACCTCATAATTTAGTATTTGTTCTTTTAAAAGAAAAGTTTATTTAATTGGAATTTTG
The DNA here is from genome assembly GCA_008086735.1 of Cheirogaleus medius. Lineage (NCBI taxonomy): Eukaryota > Metazoa > Chordata > Mammalia > Primates > Cheirogaleidae > Cheirogaleus > Cheirogaleus medius. The sequence goes on from VBSM01002217.1 coordinate 44,565,131, forward strand.
AGGGAATGGAGAAATTTGTCTAAACACATTCAGCCAAGGTTTTAGAAATTTGTCTTTCTGATGAATTTAGAAATTTATGTAACCACATTTTCTTTCTGACAAAAATGTTTTAAATGACTAATATCTGCAACATAAGAGAAAACATACCAAATTCACCCAAGTAGCAGGATGACCTGGTTCTTTCCTGTTTAAGCAACATGGAACACTGGTCCTCAACTTTCAAATGTTATTCTAGTCATGTCACACTGTTCTAGTCTGTTCCATGCCTGCTTGATTCCATAACACTCCTGGAAGAGGACAAGAACCATCCCTGCATTCACTGACCACCCACTGGGACCAAAAGGAGTTGGAGAATTGTCAAAGGGAACAACGCATGGTGGATGCTCTGGGGAACTGAAGGTATTAGATAGCAGAGCATCGTACTGCAGGTAAGGTGGAAAGCATACGGCCTCAAAGAATTAGAGCAAAGAGGATGTCTTCCAGCTGAGGGGATTTCAAAGGTTTTGTGGAGGAGCTGAGCCTTGCAAGGATGATAGGGCTTAGAGAAGAGAGCTTAAAAAGGAAAGGAGCTGTAGGTAGAGAAGACAGAATTCTGAGGTCCTGAAACCAGCACATTGATCCTTAAACTTTATTAAAGTGCTTTGGTTGGATGAAAAAATTATTCTAATACACTTCCCCGAAGGAAATAGAAAGAAATAGTCTCCAAAAAGAGGGACTAAAGGATGCAAAGCCAACTTTTCTGTTGACAAATATTTATTGGACATAAAATACTTGCTAGTTACTATGCTAGGTACTGGGGATGCAAAGATATGAGTAACGTTAAATGAATTCATAATAGGGTTTAACAATCAGATCCTCTCTTTAATTTATGGTAAAGTGATCCACAGAACTGTGCTATTACATATTTTCTTCTAGGCATTCAAAGAATTCCATTCTATGTTATTTTCAGGAAAAATCCAGAATGAGACAACATATAATAGAGTCACATGAATATGGACTCATATACTACACAATCACATTTAATGATACAGATTTAATTGCATAATAAAACAGACACAGAAGGCCATTCACTCTGAAAGAATCAGGTTGCCTGGATACACTATACCTAGAGCACTGAGGCTGCATCTCTTGGCCCCACGACCTCAGCATGTACTTCCTTCCCTTGCCCCTGCTGCCAGGCCATTCACAGAAGTTTCTCCCTGGGTGCCTTCTTTGTCTTTCCTTCTACTTCCCAGATAACAGTTTATCATCACCCCGGACACACACACTGTGTTGTACCTTCACTGCTCCATCTGAATGGTCTATCTAAAATAGGTACACACCTTTTAGCTCAACCAAAAGCAGCTATGGCAACACAATTGTCAGGCCATATGTGCAGTTGAGATGCAAGTATTATCTCAGGAAAGAAATGTTAGAAGCCAGTGAAAATTAGAGGTCACTGTAAATTGAAAGGAAATGTAGGTATATTGCCGTCTTTTGTAAGCACATTTCCTTAGTTTTCTGACTACTCAGAATTCTAATATAGATGAACATGTTTAGAACATGTCATAACAATATGCCAAGAGCATAAAGGTATTCACACACACATACACACAAAGGAAAAAGAAGATGAGTGTCTATCACAAGGGAAAAATTAGAAAAGAGGATGAGAATTATACAAATACAAACACAGTACTGACACGTTGCACAAGGATAATTACAGAGTAGTAGAACCTATGGAAACAGAATGTTCCAAAAGATAATAATGTCTGGTGTTTTCTCCTTAAATTTTATAAGCTACAACCTGACATATATTTTTCCCCCTCGTGGAAAATATCAAAATCTTTTCAAGTTTCGCTGTTCAAATGTAATGCACTAGATTACATGTAATAATAAAAAAGGAAAAAATCCAGGTAATTTCTAAATTGATGATTAGTAATTTGAGGACAACTTTAAAAATCATTTAAAGTTCAGAATTTTACAATTGAAAAAGTTGATAATACAATTGATTTTTCCTAGGATATTTAGTAAACTTTCAATATTATATTTTAGGGGAAAACCCAAGGCAATATCTTGAAAATGCCTGGGGAGGGGAAGAAGAGTGCATTAAACTGTACTGCCTTATACTATTTTTGTTAAAATTATAGTTTTTCATGGTAATTTCTCAACAAAAATAACATTTACACACACATACGGAATCAGGTTGAAAAGTAGGGTAACTTGTTTCAAAGTTAATAAACTAGAAATGTATTTTAAAATAATTGTGTAGTAGATTACAGCAAAACCTCATTTCTGGGTTTCTGAAAAATTAATTTTATAAATTCAAATAGCCAATATAAATCAAAGATGAATTAGATTTAGATGTACATTATATAATTACTATTTTAAATAAATTACTCATTTGTTTAACAAGTTAAAAATTATAAACCAGAATTTTATATTTTATTTTTATTTAAATGAAAACAAAAATTTATAAGTATTTGATATAAAAATGTTTATACATAAAATATATCCTTTATGTGACATTAATAAATCTTTCAGTGTAAACCACACCACCATATTTGGTGGTAAATTCATGAATTCTAATTTATAAAAAAAACCTATAAGATGATTTGTTACTTTAGAATATCTGATATGTAGTGTGAAAATACTGGTTGGAGTCATTATTCCTTAGAATGCTACATATTCATTCATAGAAGACCCTAAACAAAGGAGGCAGAATTTGGTTCATAGTTTATAAACTTTAAATAAATTTTGTTATCATAACCTGTTACTCACAGAGGAAGTTATCCATAAACAAAAACAATCTGGTATTTACTAATTTTATATAATCCATTATAAAACTATCTTGTGTCTAAAACTTTAACCAACTGGGATTTAATGTGAACCATAACCAGGGAGAGTGAACAATGATAAATTAACATAAAAGATAAGCAATATCAGAAAAAGAAAAGGATGGAAGGAGAGTTAATACTCAGTATTAACATATATAATTAAATAAAATTTCATTGTTTTTTACATTGCCCAAATGATCTAGTAACCTATATCATGGAATTTCTAATGTAGCAAAGGTGGTTGTCAAATTCAGTAATTAAAAATAAAATCCAGTGTAGAAAAGACACTTTTCTGTTAATTTTAAAGACATTTACAGCTTACTATTTTTTAAACAAATTCTTTACTCAAATAAAGTCTTGCTATCATGTGCTGGTTCCTATTTATTGGCAATTATTTCTGGATTATACAAACATGCTAATTATCAGCAAGTAAATCTTATTTTAAAAAGCAATCATAAGTGTCAGCAATTATCAAAATGGAAGATTCCCATTTGTATCTCTGGTTTAAAGTCCAGTTGTGATTTATAGTGATACAATATTTTATACAAATACAAAATAATTTTCTAATTTCCAATAATTTTCTTTCTTAAATTTATAAGGTATATGAGATTATAGGTAAGTTTACAAATACAAATTTTGTTCAGAAATTGGATTTTATTTTAGAAGATATGCTCTTAACACAAAATATATTTTACGAATTATCTTAAGCTTAAAGACACACAGTCACTTTTATTCTTAAGAAAAAATTATTATAATGCAGTGCAAAATATTTGCTAGTGGAAATACATCAATTTTTATTTCCCTATCCTTATTTCACACCATAATATAGAATCAATTTTGTAAAGGCAAAAATTTGATCTACTGTGAAATTTAATTTTTGAATTGGTTTAATTCATAAAGTCAAAAGATTTATAGAAGTAGTATTTCCAATTCAAACAGAATTTTGCCGGGTTTTAACTTTTCCACAAAACACTGAAATAAATACTTTTTTAAAAAGTTTTGTTTTAAGATGTTTTAAAGGGTTTCAATTATTCTACAGATATAGATTTTGGAGACCACTGAATTCTTTCCAAAAAGCAGCTATTTTAAGTTTTCTTTTACTCCATTGTAGACAGTCTTGAAGACTTTTTTTTCCTTCCAAAATCCCATTTTCACCTGAAATAATTTTATTCAGGTTTTCTCAGCAGGTAAAGTATACATTCTTACACGGTTTCAAATTTCAGAATTCCAATAATGTATTTAAACTGAGCACTCCTCTTTGTGTGTCTGTGTCTATTACCTTACAGTTCTATTATTTACACCAAATTTTAGTTATTTTAGCTCCTCAGAAATACTTTAGTGAACCCTCAGCAGTTACTAACCACTTAATAATTGTGAACTCGCCAGCCCCTTCAAGTAGATCTTTAACCACAAGAGTGCCTGACAATTTCCAAACCATATCCTCTGTCCAAAAGGAAAAGATAGGGCTTTCTTTGTAAGGCCGAAAGGAAGCGAAGGAAAACAAAACAAATGTAGCTCATGTTGAAAGTGAAAAGTGCTTGGACAGATTAGTATTTTCTTTTCTGCAAGGCATCCTGCCAAAAAAATTTTTTTTTAATAGAGAAGAGTTATTTTTCGGTCTGATTTTTCAGTTTCTTGGAAAGTGGTGGTATTTACCACCCCACCGGCCCCTCATAATTATTGTTGGTTGTTTTTAGTTTTTACCATCCGTCCACGTCACAGACGGCTGGTACCCCCGCCTCGCCCTGTCAAAACCCCAATTCTGGGCGACCCTGGGCTTGGAAACTCCGCCGACTCCCGACGACACGTCCCACTCTCCGCCTCTCACGCCGCGTGTTTTAGTCGCGGGATCCCCCTCACTCCGCTTGCAGTGAAAGCCGGAAATTTTCATTTAAGTCTCCCCCTTCTCGCCCCCCACTCGCAGCGGAGAGCTGGGGAGCTGGGAAGCTCAGAACACAGCCGGGGCTCGGCCGCCTCTCCTCTCTCCGGAAGGCTTTAATTTGCACACTTGCTTGCCACTGCGCCGCGAGCCCCTGGCCCCGCCGCGGGGTGGGTCTCAGGCAGAGTTGGCCGCGCCGGTCCCCGCCCCCGCCGCGCGGTCGCCCCCGCTGCCTCCCCGGCTCGGGCCCCCAGCGCCGGCCGGAGCCCCGCCGCCCCCGTCCGCCCCCAGCGAGCCGCGCGGGCGGCGCCCTCGCAGTCCCTCCGCCCTCCGCGGCTGTGCCCACCCCCTCGCCGGAGAGAGTGCTGGTAACTCCTTCCCCAGAGTCTGGTTACCTGCTCGGCGCGGCCGTGGACACGTGCGGAGGTCGAACTGACACTCGCAGCCCCCGCGGGAGGCCCGGCGCGCCCCGGCCCCTCAGGTGAGGAACTGGGGGCTCGAGTGGGTGGGCTGCGGGGTGGGGGGTCCCGGGGTAGATCCGGGGGATTGGCCTGGGTCCGAGGCAAAAATGTGGGTGGGGGGGGGAGTGTGTCCTCCGAATCCGCTTTGGTTAACCCCTTACGAACCGAGACGGGGTAGGTTACGGGGGCCGGTTTTGGGGAACTAGAGGAGTCTTTCCTAATCTGACGAGAGGGGGACATCGCACACGAGGGACACTCCCGACACCGAATCCTGTTCCCACATATCCGTGCGCACGAACACCCACGCATACACTCTTCCTCCACCTCCAAATGGAGCTTGAATTCCACTCGGACACTCACATAATAATTCACATTTAGGGTTTAAAATGCATTGCCTCTGGAGACTCCATGCTGGAGAACGTGTTTCCGTGCCCCATTTTTATTTCCCCGCGAAAGCTCCCTCTCCAGCTCACTGAGGTGTGGGTGTGGGCTCCACCTTCCCCACCATGAGATAAATGTTAACGCAGGCTTCCTGCGGGCGTGTTATGCACAGAAGAGAGTACGCAGCCTGCCAGTGTCCTGGCTGGGAGCCCCGCGAGGACGCACGTTTGCTTCAGTTTGCAAGTTTACTTTTATAATTTAAAATATCGGAGTTAAAACGCACGCCCCGCGGTGAGCAGTTCTGGGCCCCGCAGCGCGCCTGTTTGCACATGGGCGCATCTGCGTGTGCGCACACGCGGGAGTCGCGGTCCCCGGTGTGGCCTCTTGTCGCTGCGCTGGTGGCGACCCTTGTGGTGCTTGGCAAGCTTCGGGAGAGGCACATGAAGGATTTCATTGAGTGTGAAGACAGAGAGCAGAGACAGAAAGCAGAAGGAGGCGGCTGCAGCCTTTGTAGTCGCGGAGGAATGCGGAAATGTTGAAGCACTATGTCAAACTTTTTTGAAATGGGGTCAAGTCACATTCAGCCAGCGTGGGAAAGCAACAACAACAACAAAAAAAAGTG
>VBSM01002217.1:44571386-44585815 GCA_008086735.1 Cheirogaleus medius
TCCCACCCTTGGCATCCCATGGGGGACCCCCCCTCCCGAGCCTCTGGCTCGCCCACCCCCAAGCAGCCCCAGCCCTCCCCGACCAGATGGCTTGTCTTCCCTGGGTTTCCACCAGGGAGGTCCTCCCAGTCGGAGAGAGAATTCCTTTCCAACTGAGACTCCTTTACCCCAAAAAGACCATTTGTGTGTGCTAGTCGTTTTTAAATGTCTCCTCGTAGAAAAACTGAAAGTAGAAAGAAAGGAAGCAATTTCCGAGCAGATGTCTGACCACCCCTTCTCGCACACTCCAAGCATCGGGTTACAGGGTCCTGGGAGCCCCCACCCACATTCTGCGGCCCCACACGGGTGGACCCACAGTCCCTCCACACCAGCTTGTGCACGACCCCTGGACGCCCCCCGGCACCCCCGGACCCCCTCTCCCTGCACGTCCAGGCCTCGGGAAGCTGGGAGGGTAGCAGCGCAACACAATGATATAGGGATAAATATTAAGCCGTGACTTTGACGTGCCCGGCGCCTCCCCTCCCCCGCGCTCCCGGCACACTCTGGGCTGCTCGGCACGCCCCCTCCCGTTCCACTGCGTCCCGCGCCGCGCGCTTATCCCCGAGGGGCCCCTGCAGCCTCTCCGCGCGAAGGCGGCTCCAGCCCTGCAAGGAAAGAAAAGTAACTTCGCTTTCCCGGAGGAATCAGGAAGGATTAAGCCGCTTGGGAGAGGGCAGGAGCGCGCGAGGGTAGCGATGGGGACCTCGTGAAGGAGGAGGAGGGGAGTCTGGAGGAACCCCAAAGAAGGCTTCTGGGATGTCTGATTGCACTTTCTTGTCCTCTCGTCTCCTCTTTTAGGTGCGATGACTGTGGACTGAGACGCGCTCGGGCAGAGACTATGTAATCATCTCCGTGTCTGTGCAGAAGACTTTCTCTTCGGGGAGGGAAGAGGAGGGATCGGCTCGCTCCTCCGGCGGCAGTGGCGGCGACTCTGCAGGCGGAGTTTCGCGGCGGCCGCACCAGGGTTGTGCCAGCCCCGCGGGGAGGTCGCTCCATCCAGCCTCGGCGGTCGCGAGAGCCCCAGCGCCCGAGCGCCTGAGCCGGCTGGGGACGAAGGAGAGCGAGACCGAGCTCCCGGGAGCCCCGGTGGGGACGAGCGGCGGCCGCGACCAAGTCGAGCGCACCCCCAGCACGCCCCAGCGGCGCCGCGCCGGGCGGCGTCCAGGCGGCATGGAGAAGGACGGCCTGAGCCGCGCCGACCAGCAGTACGAGTGCGTGGCGGAGATCGGGGAGGGCGCCTATGGGAAGGTGTTCAAGGCCCGCGACTTGAAGAACGGAGGCCGTTTCGTGGCGCTGAAGCGCGTGCGGGTGCAGACGGGCGAGGAAGGCATGCCGCTCTCTACCATCCGCGAGGTGGCGGTGCTGAGGCACCTGGAGACCTTCGAGCACCCTAACGTGGTGAGGTGAGTCGGGAGCTGCGCCCGCGGAGGGCTGGGCCCGGGAACCTCGGGCCCAGGAAGGTGCGGGGCAGGGGGGCGGCTAGGGAGGCCCGGCGCGATCCGTTGACCTTGCAGAGTTAGAGTAAGTTTTGGCGACAGAGCCGAGAGCCAGAGCAGGTGACCTTGCCAGACAGGGAGCGAAAGACAGGGCAGAAGGCTTGACTTGCGCAGGCTTCCCCGCCGCTGTGCAACGTCTAAGTGTTTTCTCCTGCTCGCCCTGAAGGAGGGTCCCGGGCAGTTGAGTGCCTTATTTAGAGACACGAGACACGCCCTGCTAGCCCCCGCATATTTTTACTGGCTGTGCCTTTGGGGAATTTTTGAGAGACTGAGAATGAGGATGCGGTGTGGTAATTAGTGAGAACTTTACGGGTGGAGCCTGGTATAATTCAGGTTTAAAAAGTGCAGAAAACTTAATAAGAAAATCACACTCACAGTTTCACTTTGTTAAAGTTTCATAATAGGAATGATTCCTCACGGTCTAAGGGGTTTCAATGCTGATGCCCAATTTCAAACAGCGTCGTTTTGAAAACTTACTTATGTGACTGTATTACTTTATATCTCTGGGCTGGCATAGCTCTTAGACTTATTCTCCAAAGGGTTAGATGTGAGGCCAAGATGTGGTATTGTTAGATTCTAATTGTTCTGCCCGTGCTTACCGCGGACGGTTTTGCGAGTGGGCAGGGAGACAGCAGTTCTCTCCTGTATGGTAACCAGTGTTAAATGGAAATATATGTGACTTGAGATAATGGTGTTTTCTTAGTGATCCTGGAATTTCCCCATTATGTGGTTGACATTGATTGTGTCATCCTTTTCTTTTCTAAACAAAGATGCATAGTTTTAAGTTGAAAAGAATGCTTAGAAACTTATACAAATTGGATTGTGATTTTACCTTTCTCAATTCTTAAGATAATGTGTAGGAGACAGGAGGATCTCTCTTGTCTTCTCATCCATCTAGGGTTTCTGTTCAACAAATCCATGCCTACTGTGTGTGCTGTGGATGAAATTATGTAAATAAGCACAGCTAAATATTTCTGTAAAAAGTCAAACAATTTAACATTAGTCATCAAAGTGGAGAGACCCAAGGCTGACCTTTGAAATACCAAACCTTCTATAGACTCAGGGAGACCAAGTGTCTACAAAATCTTCCTGGGAGGTTTTAACTTGTCTCCTCTTATCCCAGGCTGGTGATTTGTGTGGCCCTTTGTTCCCAACACAGTTAGACTCAGGCTAGAAGGCAGCAAAGAATCATAAATACATAAATAAGGTAGTAAATGGCTATAAAGATAGGACCTCATTATACCTCTGCTTTAGCTAAGTGAAGGAGGGAAGCACAAAAGATACTGAGACTGAGAGAATGAGTGGGAAGATGTGATTATATATAAAAGCAATAGATTACCTTTTTGTGTGTGTGTTTTCTTTGTTAAAAACAACAAAATCCCTTGGGGTTGGGATGTCTTTGTGATATTGGAGGGTAAAGGGTAAAGAGGAGGGTTCATTCAGCCCCTGTAACTTAGTTATTTTCCTAGAGGAATCACCTAAATGCTTCCCAAAGGTTGATTTCCAGCATTAAAATTTTACAATGCTCTTGTTTTATTTTGTCTGTTACCTATGGAATATCCAATTAAGAGTGATTATTATGTACATAAAATAATATTCTTCCAACATAGAGGTGTTACAGAGGCACCCCTGTATGACACTGTCATTTACAAAGCACAATTCATTTTGTGACAGAGGAAGACTGTTTTTGCCATTGTGCTGGTAGATTTTCTCTGATCCATTCTGTTCTTTTTATTTATCCTGTTGAGACTGGTTTATCTTTAGAGATTTCTAACTGACCCATGACTTGGATTCTGTACTGTGAACTTGAGGAGGATATACTTATGCATTGAAGACAAAGGCATTGTTTTCTAAAATTATTTTCACTTGTTAAGTGATGATGATGGCACCTATCTCTTAAGAATTGTGAGGATAAAGTGACATAGTATCTGTGAAAGCACTTTGTAAATTTAAAAGTACTTCAAATATGTAAGTATTATTTATATTCCAGCAGATCAGTGGGACTCTTGCCCTGGAGCAACTTGCCAGGAAGGCATCAATTCACCTGACCTTTTTTATAGAACAAATCATATCCAAACCCAGATATTATAGGCTCTGGAACCAAGAAGCTACTTGAGTATAATTATTCTGTAGTTTGTCAGAAAGGACTATCAGTCATATGCTATGAAATTCAGTGACACTTGAAGAAATTATTGATGATGTCACCCTCACGAGCTGCAGATCCCCATTCCCTTTTTGTTTCCTTCCTGTTTCTTCTCTTCTGCCTCTGCCTTGGGGCAACCATTGGCCCACATGACTTGCTTGGCCAGAGTAAGAATTCCAGACTTTAGAGGTTGCTAATATTTGTTCAGGCAGGGTCAGGAAATCAAGGACAGGTGACAATTCTTATCCTTCCAAGGGAGAGTTGTCAGTTGGGCCCCCAAACCTGTGATTTATTGTTGCCCCAGGATCAGTTTTACAGTCTTATGCCTGGTCCTTTAATGGTTTCTTAAAAGGGCAGATGCTTTTATAAGTGCCTTCAAGTCATAAGTAATTGATCATAATTATAGGCCCTCCCCGGATAGTTAAGCCTCTAAGCTAACAGGAGCATAATAAACATATTAGTTTTTTCAAAAGTTTAGGATTTAATTTTGATGGATTTGCCAGAAAAGCATACTTGTTATTGCTGGCACTGGTACTGCCTGCACATACAAGGATAATGACTTTAAATTCTTGCTTACTTGCACTTGATGTATCCCAGGCCCAACGCTGATCAGCCAGTCAGTGTCTGGGATGTAAGTTTACCCTTATTTCACAGTTGGTAATCCCAAATCCTGGAACCCTTGCCAGAATCAGACTTTAGTATGTACCTATATTGGAGCTTCTTCACTCCACAAATGGATCCTGTTCTAACAAAAAAAAAAAAGAGTTAAAATAACGTGTTTTGTCAGCAGTATGTTCATTCACCAGATATTTACTGAGGGCTTACTATGTGCCAGATACTTCTAGAAGTTGGGGATACAGCAGTGAACAAATCTGAAAAAATATCTACACTTGAACTTACCTTGTAATGAGATGAGCAGTTCTTTTTTTTCCTTTAAAAATTTGCTTCAGTTGCCTTAAAATTGATTTCAGTTGCCTTATTTTTTGCTATACTTAACCAGTTTTATAGAGCAACTAATATTTGTGATAATTTAGTTACCAGGAATTTGCTGGTTGAGTAGGCAACATAAACAAAATATTAATCACAATCAAATGCTTTTCGAAGATTAAATTTCACCTTAAGGACAAAGGAATTGATCTATAATATATAATTATGAAGGCATTGACATGTAACTAATACATATGAACATTTGAGCTCCATTTATTCAACAAGTATTTAGGAAGTACCTACTCTTTGAAAACTATGGGGCTAAGTGCTGGAAAAGATACCTGGGTAAGTCATACCTAGCTACTCTCCTCCAGTAGTTCTCCGTGTGTTTGAAGGAATAAGATGATCACCATGTCCCTGATACATGATAGTATCATACGTTGTAAGAGATACAGGTAAGTGCTACCTGTATTGCCCCCAGAGATTAAATTTATTAGTGTAGCAGTAAAAGCAATTCAAATTCAAGTATTGGCTCTGGAAACAAAAAGTCATTGCATATCAGTGAATAAACTTGTGGTGTCTAAATGTCTAAATATGTCAAATTGTTATTATTAGAATATTTAGTCACTGCTTTAAAAGCAGAAAACAAAAATTGAAGAAGAAGCTGTGCATCCCAATGATTATCCAACGAGAGTTTGCTTTATTTTCTCTTTTTAAAGATCTCAGTAATAAATATAGCATAAAAGGAGAGTAAAAATAAAATTTTCTCAAGAAAACCTAATTATTAACAGGGGAGAAGAAACATGGCATATTATTTGACTAAATGTAAAACCAGGTCTTCAAATGGGTTAGTTTGTGGGAATAAATAAAAGTGTAATTTGTGGTTGAATAATATATTTATTAGGGCTTGTTTTGATAAAAGAAGGAAAAGCTGTTTAACTCTTCCTTTAAGTTTCAGTATGTTAAAAGTATGTTTCTTCCTTCATTCTCTAAGAGTTCCTTGAAAAGTTTCCAGTTTATCAAGTCTGTGTAGTAAATAAACATTTTCACAATGGTGTTCTGCTCATTCCTTGTTTATGAAGACGGACTAGATAATGCTGAATTTTTGACACTGCACTTGTATCCTTTTTATACAACTATTATCAACATGGAATTATTAGAATTTCTCTACAGAATCAAGGAGAAAATGGGCTATAAGAGGGAAACTTGTATAAACTTGAATATCTTTTGGGGGTATTTTCCTATGTGTAAGATATGGATAAGTGAATATCTATGAAAATAAACTTCTTATTAAAAGTAAAATTTCTTTTTTTTAAAATATGCCTCACTATTAATGATTCCTTAGGAATATTTTTTAAGAAGGAAACACCCCATACTTTCACTATATCTTTGTAAAATCTTGGGTATTAAGGTTGGAAGACACTTTGTAGGTCAAGTTGTCAACTTGTTCTTAAAGCCGAGTAGGAATTAAAATTTTTTGTTTGTTTGATGGATGGAGTTAAATCAAGTGAGTACATTTCTAGTTTGGAAAAAATGAATTATATGTAGACAACGGTGATGGTTTGCCAGGAATAAGTATGCCCTACTGAGGTCTATGTGTAAAAAAGTATTAATATGATTATTATTACATTAAATTCTGCTTTTAAAGAATTTGGGTTATAATTATGATAATTTAAAAAGCTATAATTACATAAGAATATAGGTAAATAATATAGTTAAGTAATTCATTAATTATATTGAATTCATTTTAGATAAAGAACAACAGGAAACATTGAAGTGCTTGGTACATGTCTGATAAAGGAAACACAATATAATGTGGCTCTAGCACCCAGTTAATGAAGTGAACACCATAGTATTTGAAAGTTAGACACCATAACAGCCTTCAGACACATAAGCAAATATGTGTTATCCATGCTTCCTGAGAAATTGGTCACACTATTGCTATTTTTCGTGAGGTTTAGATGAGCTTTCTAGTCTTCATAGGAAGTAAATTAATTGTGAGCTTCCTGATGTAGCAGACACAGCAGAGATGAAGTGTGAGTGTAGGTGCATTGGTAACAGGAGAAGATAGTATTATGATGTTGGGCTTTGTCCACGGTTCAGGAGGCAGCACTGAAGATGGGCACCAGTGGTTGATAGATAACAAGCATTCCTACATAAAGGTCACCACTGGAGTGGTGATCCATAGTTGATGCTAAGTTTGGTAGAACAGGCAGGCCAGCAAACAGAGGATTTTTGTAAGAGCCACTGGCCAGTTGTCTTGAATGTCACCAGTTTGCTGTCGTACCTGATTTTTGTTTTACCGGCTGCACAAGTAACTGCTCTTGCCCAAGATGTGAAGTAAAGGTACTGTAAGGCATGTGGCAGGAATCTGTGCAGGTGTACATTTGTAGCCTGAAAGGCCATGTGTGACAGGATTATTATTCAACATCCTTGACCCATCCTTTGCATATAATAGTTTGCCTAAATTTGACCAACCACTGGCTTTGTGATTTAAGTAACTATTTTAATGATTGATTCCTATTATCTGGACCTCCTAAAGGATTTAGTTAAGGAGAATTAGAATCACAGCATGAGGATTTTTTAATTGGAAGGCATCTTAGATTTAATTTAGTCCAATCCCATTTCGTCTGTTTTACAACCAAAAAATTTGAATCGTTTTATAAATGCAAAAAATTTTGTCTTATTTTTAGTCAACAATTTTATTCCACAATTGTATGCATTGTAGATACAAACTGATTGAGAATAGCTAAGATTCAGACAGAGGTTTATATCCAACATTAGCAGGACAGGTTGACTGATGGCCATTGCATACCAAGAGAAACTCCCTTGAGATATAAAAGTATTTTCAGTTTAATGACTGTGTTTACTGACTTAAGAATAAAGATTGTGTATTTTATGTCCTTAAATAACATGGTGTCTGTAACTATTCGTTAGCCAGTAGATGTTTCCTGAATGATTGAATTAAGTGAATAAATTAAATTATAAACCCCTCAGATGATCACTTTTCATCCTTTAGAGTTGCATATAGCGTTAGCATGTACCTTGGACTAACTTTGACATTGGGAAATTATTGGTTATTAACTGTAAGGCACATACACATGAAGTCTATTTATTTAGTAAGGGCCTTCAAATACTTATTCATATTTTAAACTTTTCCTGACTACCCATTTTTTTTGTCTTCAATACAGTACTGGCTTTGGTTTGGTAGGATTTTCTAGTGTTCTTTATGTATTTGTTACAGGTATCCCACAGGTAGATGTACAGTTCCATTTCCCCAAGTGCATTTCTTGCCATCTACCTCTGTAACTTTAATTGGACTGATCTTGGAATGTGTGCTTGGTGTCCCTCCCCACACAGCTCTGTCTGTCTGTTGAAATCTACCTATCCTTCTGGGCCAACTTCTAATGCCACCTTCTTTGTCAGATACTCCTTAATACCTCCATTTGGATAACATTTTTGCTTTCTTTGAACACTGACAACTTTGGACCTCCTTTATGACAGTTAGCATATATCTGCCCCCTTATATTAATTCTGTTACATAAGATAGAATATTAATTCTTCACACTTCCAATGACCACCCTCTTCTAACCCTATACCCTTTCACACCCCATTTGTAAGCTCCTTGAGGCAGAGAGTGTTTTGTGATCATGTCCATTTACACTTTACATCCAGTGGAAACAAAATGAGTAAGTAGCAAATGAGTGAAATCATGAAAAAAGGGTCCAGTTATTAAGAAGGGACCATATGGATTATTTCCACCATATGAAAGAATGTTACTACTAAGGGGTGTCAAAGAGGGAGAAGGGATCTGTATATTGGATTATTGGGTTTCTTGGGAAATAATTTAAATACTGAAAAAAGAAAGTTTCACTTTTGTTCTACTCCAATCTATATAGTTTATATTAAAGTGAATTTCAAAGTTTAAGTAATTCACTCCTATAGTTAACTGTGCAATCTTGGACTGTATTTGTATACCACAAGGAAGACATTAACATTAGGAAATGCATGCACATTCAGTAAAAACTGAAAATGATTTGAACATTTTTAAATGTCGGAATGTAACATATTATAAATACATTTTAGTCAATTGCATGAATTCTACTTTTGTTTTTTCTCCATTAGTTTTAATTTCTTTGGCTTTCAATAGTGGAAAAAACAGCAGAATTAGGTAAAAATAATTTCTAAAAGGTGATGATTCCGAATTCCATTTAATCAGCCTTGTTTTCTACTCCTCTTCATAATTTGTGTACAGAAAATTTGGATTCTACCTTGACAAACTGGTAGGTTTAGTTAAGAAATATTCCTCTTTCTTGAACTAATTCCAGTTTCTCAGGACACACATGGTTGGTTTTGTGTGTTCATGGGCGCATGTACATGCAGAATAAATGAATGCAAGGTTCTTGAAAGAAGGGATTGTGTTGTCTCGTTCCTTGCTGTATACCAATCATTTAGCATCGTGCCTGGCATCTTGTAGCCCAGAATAAGTATTTGTGAATGACATTAGAATGAGTATGTGCCATTTAGGAATTCAGAATTTAATTTTATTAGTCAGAAATGGGTAATAATGTCATAAAACATAGGTGAAGTCTCTAGCAATCAACAAGTATTTATTGAGCATCTGCTATATTCAACCCTTTGTTAAATGGGATTAAGACAGTGATCATAAAAAGTACACATTGAAATGTTTACCCCCAAAATGGTATGAGGTCTGGAATTTGTTTCAAAATGAGGTATAGATGCAACAGGATGGGGTTATGAGTTGATCATTATTGAAGCTGTCGAGGTTCTTTGTTGTAGTCTGTGTTCATTTGTATATGTTTGTAATTTTCTATAATATTAATAAGTTTAAAAAGTGTTGCTGCTTATGGACTAGGAGTCAGAAGACTTTGATTCTATCCCGACTCCTCCACTTATTAGTTGTGACGTAGGATAAATTCTTGTCTCTTGGCTGCCATTTCCTTATAATAAAATAGGAATTATTACTATTCTTTGGACCTTAATGGGTTAGTATGATTAAATGAAATTATATATATAAAGATAAAACATTATACAACTGTAAGATATTTCAACAAAATGAGTCCCTGCCCTCAAGTAATTTATATTTCATGGAAGAAACTGGTGTACACAGATATCAATATTACTGATTGGTAGTACTGTCACCCTTCCCACCCCAACCCTGTGTGACAGTATGAGTGGAGCTACCTATTTCTGAGAAAATATGTATTGAGTTTATAGTAATTATAATAAAATATAATCTTTCATCTGTATATTGGAAATTGGTGTCAGATTTACCCAGTGCTCTATCCTTTTCATTAATGGATTTATTGTGGGAGAGTCTGTGGACCAAATGCTCAGAACACATTGTCAAAACTGGTGAGAGCTTAATGATTTCTTTTGTATTTCATTATCCAAATTAATACTAATCTTTGCTTGTTCTTTCTCCATCTTTTTTTTTTTAATTTCAGAATCTCAAATAATTATTCATTTTTATGTCATACATTTATCTTCTGAGGCTGTTCCTATGGCATGGTTGCCTTATGACATTTAAAATTTTGTTCTGGGTATTGTGTGTTAAAATCATTAAGAGTTCTATCTACAGCAAGGAAGCAATTCTCTTTTAGGGGCACCAATCTCTAGTGAATTCTTTTTTTCTTTGCTTCCTTTTACTGCTAAGTAATCTCATAGTTTCTATGTTAGGTATGCCTAATGGCTAGTAGAAAACATTTATTTTTCCTAAAAGGCTTTTATTGTTAGAAGATATAAAGTCAGGAGCATTAACAGTTACACCTATTCAGCAACAGAGCAAGAAAAACAAAAGACATCTTTGCATTTCAAGGGCAGACTTTTAAAGTTTAGGGTATTGGCTCTGACAAGGACATTTGAAAACTTTTTAGTGGAAACCAAGAGACTATTTGAGTGGTTTCAAGTTGGGAGTTTTAGATGATTTAGTATACCTTCCAACCATGTAGAATCACTTTAAGAAGTTATTAAGTAGCCTTGGGCAAAAATGGAATATTTTCTTGTTGAGCCATGAGAAACCAAGAGACAAATTTAGAGATTGGGCTAGAAGGAAGTCAGTGCTGATCATGAATAAAATGCATGTAAATTATGTAAGTTCCCTAAAAGGATTGGGAGAACATAGCTTCTTTGAAATAACACATACTTTTTTTACACATTAAAATACAAAAGAAAAGTTGTGACATCCTGTTAGTCATTACAATTTTTTTTAAGCCCATGGGATTTCATCAGTGGTTATTTAGTTAACTACTTGCTCATTTGACTAGAACTGATGCCAGTTGGGATCTCAACTAAACCAGTTAGTTGTACAAATGAAAAAAGTCTGTTTCTGAGGCATTGCTTTCTACTCTAAAGTGTTGGCTGACTCAAAGTGATGGGATTGATCTCAAGGAGAATGTATGGGTGTGGTTGACTCAATGGTACCAATTCAATCCTAGAAAAACAAGACTTTTGAGGAGAGTCAAGAGAAGTATCTTTGTCTCAAAAAGATGGTATAAGTTTTTTTCACTTTAGTTGATAAAATCAAAGGCGAATCTATCATTAGGCAAGTAGAGAATAGTCTAGAGTTATATTTGTGTATCTAAAAAGGACAACATACTCATTAAAAGAAGGGAAGAAGGTGGGCAAAGATGAGCTAAGCGAAGGTAGAGGTGAGAGAACCAGGGATAGCAAGTAGATCTGAAGTTTCTTGGTGAACTTCAAAATCTGAAACCTGGTGATCTGAAAGTAAATGAAAATTCTGGCATGTTTAGAAAGTCCTCAACCCAGTACTTGTTGAATGAGTAAACTCAAGAGTACCATTCTTAACATCCATACTAATAAAATGCATCATTATTTGATAGCTTTTTCTGGGCAGTTTATTTTAACCATTTTTGCATTGCCCACTGTGCCTAGCACTCAAATATTTGTTGAATATTTGCATGAATTAATATAGAATGTCAGGTTCCCATTAGAATATAATCTCCATGAGGGCAGGAATTTTTGTTTTGTTCACTGATTTATGCCCAGCATCTGAAACAGTGTCTGTATATAGTTCAATAAATGTCTGTTGAGTAAATGATTCAGTGAATAAATAAACTGTTATTTGAGATTACTCTTACAGTAATTTTATTGACAGTAAAAATTTAAATTAACACCAAAACTTATCAGATATAATATTTTTCTATTCACTCATTAATATCACATTTAAAACTCTTTGGGATTATACAGTCTCTAATAATTATGGTAGTAAAGTGGATTCTGACTTAGGAATTAGGAGTTATTTAGTAATGTAATGGCTAGGAAGTAGATTGGACTCTGAGCTATATCCCTTCTGAGCTAATTCTTCCACTACTGTTTTTATTACATTATAAACATAATTTTATATCAGTAATATTAAGAGATGTTTTAATGGTATTTTAAATGGACATATCTGTTTCCGCAGATTTGATTGAGATGTTTTGGTGGAATTTGAGGACATGGTTTCAGATTTTTTGGGCTGTGAATTTTTTAAAATATTGATATGTATTCTACTAAAAAGCCTTCTATGAATGGCTATAGCTGTCCTTATAAGTAGTGAGGTTCCAGTGGCTAGTCCCATGATGAACCTTCTCCCAGTACTCCTATTTTGTGCTGCCTTTCCTTTTTTCTCTGCTTAGAACAGTTGATTGTGATCATGTAATGGCCTGTGACATCACTGATCACAAAATAATAATAATTAATATTTAAGAATATATTACTAAATAATATATTATCAAGTAATTAAGTAATATGTTATTAAATAATAATAAAGTAGGAATATAGGAAAGGAAAAGAAAGTGGAAAAAGGAAGGGAGAAAGGGAGGGAAAGAAGAGAAGGAGGGAGGAATAGTATTAGTAAAGACAAGGTGTAGTGTTCCCTGTCAGTTGTCAGGTCAGTTGCAAGGAAGTTGTTACTAAAGTAGAATACCAAAGTTTATGGGGGAGGGGAGTTTGTAGCTTTTTATTTAAAATAAGTTACATTTTTCTATTAAAGCAATTGTTCTGGTTAATATTGCTATGTAGTAAATTACCCCAAAATCTAGGGGCTTAAAAAAACCATTTTCTTATCTTCATGCATTTAGTGGGTAGGGAGTTCAGACAGAGCACAGTGAAAAGTGGCCTGTCTGTGCTCCAAGATATCAGCTGGAAATGACTTACGAGCGGGAAGTTTGATTCATCTAGAAGTGTCTTCACTTTCAAGTATGGTGGTTCATGTGGGTTAGTGGCTCATGGTTCTGAAAGCCAGCATCCCTGGAAACAGGCAGTGTTACTTCTGCCACATTTTACTGGTTATTAGTGAGTTAAAGCTCTACAGATTCAAGGAGTGGGGACATGCACCTCTTAATGAAAAAAATTTTAAAGAATTTGTGTCCCCCTCCCCTGATTTTTTTTGTAATCATGACATTCATTCTAATACTAATTAGTATAAAAGGGATTATTATAAAAAAAATGCAAGGCTCCTGCCCCAACTATCCCTATCCTAGTACTCAGATACAACTTAATTTCACTCTTTGTTTTTGGTGCTTCTGCTAGTTACCTCCATAAGTCTAGATAACGTGCTATAGTCTATCTCTTGATATTTAAACTTCAGATAGTATCTATTGGCTTCCTACTCTGAAAGATGAGGATTTAGCTCATTAATACTATTCTGTAGTCATTTCTTTCACCTTCTGTGAGATAGGGATGTTTTTATTTCATATAATAATTTTAAATAATATCTCTAAACATCAATATTTTGTTCATTCACTTTGGACAGTATCTCTTGATTCTCCATTTAGTAAGAGGAGAATATTTTATCACCCTAACCTTTCCTGCACTTTGTCCTCTCTTTAACATCACGATTTCTGTCAGCTACTTTGCTGAATTTGTTAAACATTTGCATTCTGTTCTGCAACCACATCAGAGCCTTCCCTGTGCTGTCTAAACGTTGATCCTTGGAAGTTGAACACTAGTAAACAGTGCTTACACTATTCTAGCTGTATATATAGAGAGAGTTCAGTGCTGGGCCAAATAGTTGGCCTTTATGTTTCCTTCTTGCCAGGTCCAACATTATAACCCTGTGAGGCTGACAGAGTCCTCCTTTCTTAAATACACACATCAGGATTCTCTTTTCTTACTCTACATCACTTGTTTCAAATATGGCCTATTTTAGTGTGCTGCATATTCAGGCCATGACTTTCTCGGACCATTTTGTTTTTCCTGGAGTTTGTAATTGCCTTTTTATTTTTTCTTGCCCTATTTGCCTTTATCACAAACTGTATTCTTCAGAAATACTAGGTGTCTAGGTATGGTGGATTGTGTTTTTTTTTTCCCTATTCAGTTTGCTGGGCGTTCTGTGGAATCTCTAAGTGATGATTTGCTTCATTTTATTTTAAAAATGACTTCTTCCTCTCCATCTGTTCCATTCTCTTTCTGAGGTTCTTTTAGTCAGATATTCAGTCTTTCAATTGGGACCTCTGTGTCTCTTATTTTCTTTTTCTCTATTTTCTAATCTATTTTTCTTTGTTTTTTGGTTTGTATTCTAAAGAAATTTCTGTGTTATTTTCCAAATGTCTATTGAAATTTACTCTTTGGGAAATTATATTAATATTTTTAACTTAAGAGAATCTGCTTTGGTTCTCTGCTTCTTGTTGTTATTGTTTTTCTAAAGCATCCTCCTCTGGTTCTCTGTAATATTTCCTTGAATTGCTCTAAATTTTAAAAATGTTCTCCATATTATCTTTGTTTCTGTCAGTGTTTAATTTTTTTGGTTAACTTTTTTGTTTTTCTCCCTGCTGGATTCCTTAAATGCCTGGTGATTTTTT
>VBSM01002217.1:44585825-44655660 GCA_008086735.1 Cheirogaleus medius
TTTTGTATACTTTAGCTTTCTTAAAAAATCATGTTTGTTGATATATAATTTATACACAGTAAAATACATAATTTTAAGCATACATTTTTAATGAGTTTTGACAAATTTATATACCCACATAACCACCACAATCAAGATCTAAAATACTCCCATTTACCCCAATAGGCGTCTTTGCACTTAATCCCCTACCCCTACTGGGACCTCTGGCATCTTAACCTTTCTGTCATTATAAGTTAGATTTGTCCTTTCTAGAGTTTCATATACATGGTGTCAACAGTATTGTGTTCTTTTGTGCCTGGCTTTCATAGATACTATTTTTGAGATTCTTTTATGTTGTTGACTGTTTAAGTAGTTCATTCTTCCCCATCATATGGATTCACACCACAGTTTCTTTATCCATTCACCTGTTGGTTAGTAGTCATTTCATTTGTGTGTTTCCAGTTTGGGATTATTATGAGTAATACTGTTATGACCATTTGTGTACAGGTCTTTGTAGTGATGTGACATGTGCTTTCATTTGTTGGACATGAAATCCACCTATGAAATCAGTAGATTGCTGATTGGTATGGCAAATGTGTGTTTAATTTTTAAAGAAACTGCCAAACTTTTCCATACTTGTTATTCCATTTCCACCAGGAGTGTGTGAAGGTTCCATTTGATTTCCATCCTCCTGAACACTTGGTATTGTTAGTCTTTTTAATTTTAGTCATTCTGTATAGACTGTGAACTGATATCACATTGTGGTTTTAATTTGCATTTACCTAATGCCTAATATTGTTGAACATCTTTTCATTTGTTTATCAGTCATTGTGATACGTTTTTTGGGGGAAGTATCTATTCAAATATTTTACCTGTTTTTAAAAACTGGGTTATCTTATTGTATCCTAAGAGTTCTTTATATATTCTGGAGCAGTCTTTTGTCAGCTACATGTATTGCAGGTCTTTAGCTTGCCTTTTCATTTTCTTAATATTGTATCCCAAAGAGAAGATTTTAATTTAGTTAAAGTCTGCTTTATCATTTTTTTTTTGATAGTTTGTGCTTTTTTGTATCCTATCGAAGACATCTTTGCTTACTTACCCCAAGGGTATATAGACTTTTTCCAGTTTTTTTGTATAGAATTTTATAAATTTTGCTTTTATGTTAGGTCTGTGATACATTCAATTTAATTCTTTGTGTGCGGCTTAAGGTAAGATTTGGGTTCATTTTCCTATATGGATAGCCAGCTATTTCAGTACCATTTGTTGAAAAAAACTATGCTTTCTTCATTTTGAATTACCTTGGCAGCCTTGCCAAAAATCAGTTGAGCATATCAATTTGGGCCTATTTTTGGATTCTGTTCTGTTCCATTGATCTATATATCTGTCCTTTTGCCAATGCCTTGATGTTTTGATTACTACAGTTTTATAGTAGGTCTTAATCAGATAGTATAAGTTCTCTCACTTTGTTTTTGTTTTTCAGAATTGTTTTGGCTCTTCTTGTCCTTTGCATTTCCATATAAATTTTATTTTTTTTTTTATTTTTTTATTTTTATTTCAGCATATTATGGGGGTACAAATATTACGGTTATGTATATTCCCCATGCCCCCCTCCCCCCTCGAGGCAGAGCCTCAAGCATAACCACACCCCATTCCATATAAATTTTAGAATCAAGTTATCAGTTAATACAAAAAGTTTCCTGAGATTTTGATTCAGATAGCATTTAATCACTATTAATTGGGGAGAAAGCATTGATATTGACACTGTTGGGACTTCTGATCATGAACATAATATATCTCTCTGTTTATTTAGGTCTTTAATTTCCCTCATGAATGTTTTGTAGCTTTTATTGTAAAGGTCTTGCTTGTATTTTGTTAAATTTATCCCTATGCGTTTTATGTTTTTGGATGCTATTGTAAATGGCATTTTTTTTAGACTTCAATTTCCAATTGTTCATTGCTAATATATAGATATACAGTCTCTTTTTGTATATTGACCTTGCATCTCATGATTTGAAAAACTCACTTTTTGGCTGGTAGCTCCTTTATAAATTTTAGTATTTTTTTGCATACACAGTCACATCATCTAAGAATAGACAGTTGTACTTTGTGTATATATGTCTTTAATTTCTTCTTCTTGACTTTTTCACTGTCTAGAACTTCTAATACAATGTTGAATAAAAGTGGTGAGAGCAGATGCTTTTGCTTTGTTCCCAAAAGGAGAAAGCATTCAGTCTTTTGCCCTTAAGTGTGATGTTAACTGTACGTTTTCCTAGGTGTCCTTCATCAGGTTGGTGAAGTTCCTTCATATTCCAGTTTGCTGAGAGTTTATCATGAGTGGATACTGGATTTTGTCAGTATTTTTTCTGTACCATTAAATTGATCGCATGGCTTTTCTTTTACTCTGTTAAGATGCTGTGAATTATAGTGATTGAATTTTGAAAATTAAACCAAGCTCGCATTCCTGCGATAAACCCCATTGGTCATGATGTAGCCTTTTTATATATTGCTAAAATTTTGCTAAGAATTTTTGCATCTACGTTCATGAAGGATATTGGTCTGTAATTTTCTTTTTTTAATAATATCTCAGATTTTGGTTTTGAGGTAAAGCTGGCCTCATAAAATGAGTTGAGAGTGTTTCTACCTCCTATATTTTTTGAAAGTTTTTTTTTGTCAGGTTAGTATTATTTCTTTCTCACACATTTAATAGAATTTACCAGTGAAGTCATTGTGCCCAGCATTTTTTTTTTGAGAAGGTTATTAACTACAGATTCTATTTCCTTAATGGATATGGGGCCTTACAGGTTGAATCACCTTTTATAATTTGTATTTTTCAAAGGATTTGTCTATTTAATCTAGATGTTTTTTAAGTTTATTGGTATAGATTCTTTATTCCCTTATCTTTTTAGTGTCTGTGGAATCTATCATCCCCTCTTCCATCCCTGATTGGCAATATGTATGTTTTCTCTTTTTTCCTTGATAATACAGATAGAGTTTTGTCTATTTTATTGATGATAGTTTTTGGTTCTGTTAATTTCCTCTATTGTTTGTCTGTTGTCAAGTCCATTGATATTTACCTTTATCTTTATCTCCTTTTTCTACTTACTTTGGGTTTAATTTGTTCTTATTTTTAGCCTCTTAAAATAGAAGCTTACATGTTCTAATATAAGCATGTATGTTGTTTTATTTGTTTTCCATAAATTTGGATATGATGTGGTTCCATTTTCATTCAATTCAAAATATTTTAAAACTTTTTTAGTTATTTCTTCTTTGACCTATGGATTTTTAAATTTCCAAACACATGGGATTTTTCAAATACCTTTCTATCTAATTAAATTGTGTTGTGATCAGATAGCACCTCTATATGATTTTAATCTTTTTTAAAGTAAGTAAGACTTGCTTTGGCCCAGCATATCGTCTATCTTGGTACCTGTTCCATTTGATTATTTTTTTATATTTTCCATTTTTCTCCTCATTATGTTCATGTTTTCCTTTAAGTCTTTGAGCATATTTGTAGTATTTATAATAATTGCTTTCATGTCTTTTGTTACTATTCCATAAGCTCTGTCATTTCTGAGTCTATTTATGTTGACTGATTTTTCTCCTGGGTATGGGCCATATTTTCCTGTATGTTTGTTTGCCTAAGAAATTTTTATTGGATGCCAAGCATTATTGACTGCTGGATTTTGTTCTGTTCCTTTCAAGAGTGTTGGACTTTGTTTTGATAGGTGCTAAAGTGATTTATGGTTCAGTTTCATATATCCAAGTCTTATTTTTAGTTTGTCTTTTTTGTTGTAGTTGGAGATGGGGTCTGGTGTAGGCTTTACTTCAAGATTGGTTTACACCCACTTCTAAGACATTACTTGTTTACGATCTCTCCTGTTTGGCCAGTAAGAACTTGAAAGATTTCTTGCCCTCTGTGAGCTCTGGACTCATTCAGCTTATAATTCCTTGGCAGTCTTTCCTCAAAAGCTGATCTTTGCCTAGCCTTATATAGTACCACCTGCATGGCTTGATATTCAGCCAAGGACTTAATAGACACCATGTAGTTGTAGATTTCTGAAGCTCTTATTCTGTCTGGGTGGCTTTTTGTTGGTACTCTCTTTCACCAATTTTAGCCACTGTAGCATCCTTGTCTTCGCAACTCTGTTCTCTGCATATTCAACCCAGTGAGACTACAGACCTCTGTTTGAATTCCTTCTCCCTTTGGCTGTGGTTTGGAAATTGCTTCCAAACATAAAGCTTGGGTGATCTAGGGCTCACCTCATTTGTTTCTCATCTCTCAGGGATGTCAGTCCTATACTGCCTATTGTC
Organism: Cheirogaleus medius; assembly: GCA_008086735.1. Lineage (NCBI taxonomy): Eukaryota > Metazoa > Chordata > Mammalia > Primates > Cheirogaleidae > Cheirogaleus > Cheirogaleus medius. Next base: position 44,590,116 of record VBSM01002217.1, read on the forward strand.
TAGTATATGAAAACAGTTATTTCATATATTTTCCCAGTTTCTTGACAGGTGATAAGTCTGGACCTTCTTGCTCCCTTACTGCCTTGTATGTCCATTAGTTTGGGTAGCTAGTATGGCTATTAAATGGGACCTTTTCCTCCCTGCTAGCTCTCATTTCTGAGTAAAATTTCTAGGAGGATTATTTAGACTAAGAAACTTGAGGTGGGAGTATGCTTCACAATCCTTACTTCTGGGCAAGTGGAAAAACCAGGTGTAAGGATGTAGAAGAATCCCCAAGCACTGTAATGAAAAAGGTTTTACTCCAGGGTTCTGAGTATGGGGATGCTAACTGGCGCAGTTATCCTCTATACAGACCTTCAGTTGACTCCCCTGTTTGGACTACATTTCGCCCTCCCTTTTTCCATTGCACCTGCTGACTCTTAGTCCAGCTTCTGCTTCCTCCACAGTGGCCCTATGGCTTGTTCCAGGGCAGCAGGCTCCCCGCCAATGAAAATAGTTGAGCATGCCACTGATACTCACTGATTTATAAAAGTTATATACACATGGTTATATTATTGTATATTAAAATGAACAAAAATAATTATTTTGAGGAGATTAAAAATGCCTATAAAGAGAAGGTATTTTCTTAATACATCTTCTGCTTATATGTTCTCCACTTTGGAGACCACTATCGTCTTTGGTGACTTCCTCCATCGACTGACTTCAGTCTATTTTCAGTCATCCAGAAAATTTACTAAACTCTCTCTCTCTGTCTCTTCTCTCTCTCTTTTTGAGTAATACCTTTCTGTAATTATGAATTTGTTTATTTTTACTTCGGCAGTGTCTGAGAAAGACTAGAGGCAAATATCTGTGATGTGTCCGCCATTTTTAACTGGAAATCCATCTGATGTATTTCTTGAAATAAATTTTTGAATAATTAAAATGTCTTTTTTCCCTTGCAATTCAGTTTGCTTTCTTGCTTGAGAGTGGAAGGGTTTTAACTTGAGAATTGCTTATTACCTGCAAGAAGTTTTCTTTATGCAGCAGTCCTTACATTTGTGTATGTCAAGGGAGTGCGAACCAAGGAATTAGTTTGCAGATTTCACCAGAAGTAAAAACGTTTAAGAGCAGCTGCTGTGGAGAAATATGGGATATACTTTTTCCTCTTTATTCTATAATACATTCTTTAATTTGGGGGACAGTATAATCATCTGGAGAGGATCCATAAATGTAGAAAGAACATTGTCTCATTCTTCCATTGCCAGTTGCACCTGGCTATCTAAATCCATCGTCATATTCTAGGTTTTCATACTGTTAATACACCATCCCTAACACCAACAGCTGGTATAAACTGTAACATGCAAAAGCTAGTTAAACATCACATTGGGAATGTTAGCCAATTGATTTTTCTTAAGGGAAACAAACTGAAAAAATAAGCCTATTATGAATTAATTCTTTGCAGGAATTTCCCATGTCTGATGATTTAAAAGAATAAATTCTACATGCAAATGAGTCATTAAAAACTTAATTGAAGCTTGTGGGATACTCAAGTTTACTCACTGTGGTATGTTTTTGATGGAGACAGGAAGTGAAAAAGCAAGATCTATGAGATTTTTTTTTTTTCTGTGAAGTCTCAGCCAGTCTTTTAATGTTTCTCAGTGAGAAGCTTTGTCCGCTAGGGTAAATGACTCAAGGTATCTATTGCTGCTTAGCTGTTTTTCAGGGGGAATTTCCCCCATAGACCTCCCCTCCCCAAAATAGCTAATTATGTACTGGAAGTTTCAGTATATTGTTCACAGTTTGTGAAGTCAGCATATTTCTGGAAGCTCACTGTGAATGTAATTCTTAACTGTACGGATGCTTTTGTTTCTCCATCTCTGCAACTAGCACTGTACTGTAAGGACACAATTCTATCGCTATTTTTTTCCCCTACATTTGATGTGGTAGTTTGCATACAGCTGCAGAGTAGACAGTTACCTTTGAAAGGAACATTTGGCCGCTCTAATTTGATTAAAGAAAACCACCTCAATCATTTCTAGACTGAGAACGTTTTCATTTTAACTTGGCAGTAGGAGTTGGGAATGTACTCACTGCACTTAGATATGTGGGGGAGCAGTTAGGGAACAAAACCAACTGCTTGAATGAAGAAAGCTTTGGTGCAATTTTTTTTTTTTTTTTTTTTTTGAGGCAAGCAGTATTATATAGGATTGACTCCCTTTCTCTTTGCTACTCACATTTTCTACAGTCTTGATTTTCACCTCCATCTCCTTTTCATGGTTATTTATTTAGTAATTCCAGCAAACAGATTCTGGCAGGCATAGATTGCCATCCTAAAGTGTTTTGAAGGACCTTGAGGTCCTTGAAAATTATCCCATTTTTATATAGAAATTATTGTGAATCAAATTATTGCGAATCACATGTGCTTTCTTGGCCACTGTTGGAAGAGGCTGAAAACGTTTTTAGATCATGGGTAGACAGAACAAGTTTGAGAATTTAGTTGTAGAAGAAAATTATTCCCTGTCAGAAGACTGCAGCCCTGGTGCTAGGCAGTTGTCTCACATATGTGGACTTCATTTCTGAGATAGAAGATCTGATCACCCAGGGGGTAAAACAATTATTAATCATAATGTATTCTATTGATTGTGGGTTGGCATCAACTTCATACATATGTTATTACAAGTGACTGAGCAAGGTAAGTGTCTGTAGGGTAAACCATGAATAGATTTATGAACCCCAGTTCAGTAATTCAGTATCTGGTGTTTTTGTGAAAGGCATTATGCTGGTATCTTAAAAAGTTTGAGTGTGAAAATTTAAATAAAAAGTTTGAAGGTACACATGGGACTGTGGAAACAAAAACTATTATTTATTGATCATTGGATATTATTGATTACCTAAGAGGGGAAGTCAAGTGTGGGTTTACATGTGTGACTTGACTATTATGCTTCTTACTAATAAGTTTCAGTTTCTTCATTTGTAAAATTAGGACACATATTAAGTGATGTCTCTGAAGTTAGGTGCCTCTTAAGTGCTTGACAATTGGCAAATATTTAGTTACCTTACTGACTCTTCCTCTCCTCCTTGAATCAACCACTCAACAGGAATGTTTTGAATGGAGGGTGATTGTTGTTTATAGAATGGGTGACAGAACTCAACAGAGTTCTAACATTATGTGCATCTCTCATTCTCTTGGACAAAATGATAGCAGGAATCCATCAGGTCTGCCTAGTTTTTCTTTGGGTAAGCATGACATTGTATTAGGTAGTAGCTGCAAGTCATGGACACCATGGACATATGAGCTGTTGAGTAAATGTTTATTTGATAGAGTTATGTTGTCATCTGGAATACTTTGCCATCCTCTACCATCTTCAGGTGCTAAAATTATTTCCACATTTAATCTCAAGACTATACGCTTGAAGCCACCCTTGTCTGTTCTTCCTTCTGAGCATCAAGGGTCAAGAAGGAATCTTCATGTTTTGGTTTTACACATAACAGGGAGAGAGTAAATTTTCTCGGTTACATCAGTGTCATCTCAGAGTACAAGGGGATGGTAAAAGGACTGAAAAGGGGATTGCCCAAAGGCTACATTGGGGTTGGAGGACTCAAGATTTCTAGGAGATAAAACTTGGTAACTGTAGTTGAATCCCAGGCTAGTTCACAATGGTATTTACATAACTGGCTAATGTACAACAAATAAAATATTTTGGAAAGCAATGCTTGCTGTTTTTCTTCAGTTACTGTAATTATAACATTAAATATGATTTTAAAAGCTAAATGCTACTCACACCTGTAATCCTAGCACTTTGGGAGGCTGAGGTGGGAGGATTGCTTGGGGCCAGGAGTTTGAGACAAGCCTGAGCAACATAGGGAGACCCCTTCTATACAAAAAAATAGAAAACTTAGCCAGACATGGTAGCGTGCACCTGTAATCCCAGATACTCAGAAGGCTGAGGCAGGAGGATCACTTGAGCCCAGGAGTTTGAGATTGCTGTGAACTGTGATCATGCCACTGCACTTCAGCCTGGGTGACAGAGCAATGAGAAGGAAAAAAAAATAAATTAAATGCTAGCGATTGAGGAAAAGTTGGTTTAATTTGAATAAGGCCTTTGGAGACCTGTTGGGTTTTTGCAAGAAAATGCTAGGTATTAATTCTTTGTCACTTCAAACTTTATTTTTCCTCAATAAAAAATTATTGTGATATTTCTCATATAAAATTGCCTTTTCTTAAAGTATACTTTTATATGGCCCAGTACTATTGAATTCTGTCCATGTACTACTATAACTGTCCCCACATTTATCTTCTTGTGTTGCTTCTAACCTGGGTGACAATTTAAACATTCAAATCCAGTGAAACTATTGTATGTTTCTAATTAAATGCATAGAAACTACCCTGAGACTGAAATTTTGCTTTTTGAAAGATATATGATGAATGCATCATCCCTTTTTTCATGACAGTTGTCTGTTTGTTAAGTGCTGTTAATATAATTATTCTCACAGCATCGGTAAAGGCGACTGGGGACGGATTGTTATTCCCATCTTGCAGATAAAGAAACAGCATGGAAATGACTTGCTCAAGGTCACCTGTCTGGTAGTAGAGTCAGGACTAGACCACAAATCTTTTGACTCTAGGGTGTTATTTCCCCTGTTTTATAGTTTTTCTGTCTAATACTGCAAGTGTTTTAGTCATGCAAAGAGCATTTGAATTTAACTGTTTTGGTAAGGACTGTTTGGCAAGATAAATGCACATAAACTTCATGCTGACAAAGGTATACTGATTATTTGAAGGGAAAACTATCTTGACTTCTATTACTGAAAACTAGAGACATAATCACTTAATTCTGACAGGTATTAAATGTGCTATATATATATATATTTTTTTTTTTAAAAAACAATTTCTCAAAATAGCCATATTTGGAGACAAAGCATATAGAATTGACTATTAAGTAGTGTTATTTGTTAAGGTTCATGCTGCTCCTCAACTTGGTGGCAGTCAGCTTTCCATGACCCACCCTAGGCGAGTGAGAGAATGATGGAAGAGTGGCAGGTCAAAGGAAGTATGCTCACCTTTGAATCTGGCACCAGAAGTGCTGACAGCGATGTTACATATGCTCTCCATGACTCAGCACTTCCTGGTTTCTCTTTGCAGCCACGCTCTGGCTAATAATATCAAATGACCTTGGTCCAAACTTAATGTTTCAGGGAACCTTTGGTTTCTTCATCATCAAAAATTTGCAATCATTTCTTCCTTTCTGTTTTTAATTAATTAATGGTACTAGGTGCAAACCATTATATTTTACACTAGATATTTTTTGTCCTTAAGATCTTCACAATCTAAGGAAGTAGCTTTGGCCCTGAACTATAAATAAATACATCCTTACCTCTCAAGTTAGGGCAGTCCTGCTATAATTCATTTGGTCTTTTTATTGTTTCTGTGCAACCTAAGAACTAGGGCAGGAGTGGAAGGAAATGGAGTTCAAACTACAGTTACAGTGTGTTTGCAATTTTGATTTTAGAAAAGGCTTAGTGACCAATGAGACAGAGTAAGGGAGGGAAATCATGGCTCTGTCCCTTGAGTCCCTCATCACTTTCTGAATGGTCCAGAATAGGTCCACTATGTGAGTGAAACCAGATTGTTTTTATTAATTAGTTTTGTATTTAGGACTAACCAAAATTTTTAGACTCAAATTGTTAATATTGAGCACATTTGGAGATGAAAAATTTCAGAAAACTTTGAAAATTCTAGAAAATTTTGAAATTTTTTTAACCCAGGTTTTCCTGGGCTATTATGCATTTATTGCAGGACATGGTTGAGAGTTTATCCATGTTGACAACCATTGTTTAACAATTTATGAAACAATTTAGAAACTATTTTATAGATTATCTATTATAGACATAGTGTTTCTTAAGAAACATTTTCTCATTAAAGAAAATCTTAAACCAGTGGTGTAAAGAAATAGCTATATTATAGCAAAAATATGACTATATTTAAACCACAAATATTTGTTATTAAATGTGTTTTCATCTTTATGGAGGCCTCTAAATAGCAAGAATTTCTGGCCCTTTAACAGCTTCTAAATAAGCAAAAGTAAAAATTCCTACAGAAAACATAGCCCTGACCTTTTCGCACATGTAATCCAAATGAAAAGTTAGCTTTGAAGTGGAGTCTTATTACATAATCATACTGAAAATATGCAGTAATATGTATTTCTTTGAATGTCTTTCATTCAGAAATGTATTTTTGTTTATTTGACTATCCTACCAGCTGAAAATGGATTATGTTCTGGTTGTTCATCTAACCACCCTACCTCAGAATACTTGAGGAATCACATTAAGAGCTTCATTCCAATGCATAAGATTTTTACAAGGGTTCAGGCTGTTGGAAAATTAAACTTGGAATTTCACTTCATTGATGATTAAAACAAAAAACAAATAATAGGAGAAGATAAACAGAATTTACAAACCCAGTTTTTACTAGGCAAGGATACCTGTCCAATTAATAGTAAATTATTTTAAACACCACTGACTTTCTGGAAGGCACTTAAAGGGAATTATTTGTTTCAGACATGTCTGTAGCATTTCTACCAAAATACTTGGCCAGCTATACCTCAGGGTACGGGAATGTCCTGAAGTGTCACAAATCACAACAGAGTATAAGAATTCTGACCAGCATAGGCAGAAGCAAAGGCAACTCCTTCTTTTCTTGTATGTTCGTTGAGATGCTACTACTATACAGATCTGAAAATTAGTAGCATGTACTTAAGAGACTGCAAGCTTCTGATGCTGCTGACAACACAGAAACTGGTATTTTGATTCATTTTTGCATTTTACTCATTGTCTGCTGATTTAGTGAGCATTCTGTGTATTGAGCAGAAGGAAATTCTGCTTAACTATCATGAAAAGAAAAATACCATATGAGATTTCTAATTTAAAAATTTTTTTAACATTTATAGAGAAGTATTTCTGTTAACTTCGGTAACTGAGGAGTAGAGCACTCCGGGTAATAAGAAAACTTGGTTAATAGAAAGTCACCGTCTCATCTGAGCATTAAGTCCTTTTTTCAAAGAATTGGAATATTCTAAACTAAATTTAACACTAAAACTCATAATTTAATTCTTTGTTGAATGTTGAGAAGATACTTCAAGGTTTAATCTTTATTGTAATCCTAATAAAACAGCAGTTATGATGCATAATGCCTATGCCAGCTACTAGAGAATTATAGTTAATAACATTTTCACTTGGTTTTATATAGTTCAGCTATTTATGATAGGTGAGAGAAGGCTTGTGTCATGTCTCTTGGAAATACAAATTCAATTGCTGCATTATGTTTTGGTTTATAAAATTTCACTCTTTATATTTATTTATGGAGGGAAAGATTGAGAAGTTGAGATAGTACTAGTGAAGGACAACTGAAGTTTAGATAGAGAATAAAATAATGAAAAATAAAGAGAAAAATAAAATAAATAAGAAGAAAATTCAGAAAGTAGATAAATAGAATAGAAAATGACCAATAAAATTAGAAGAGATCAAATTAAAGATACAAATGCTTTCTTAAAGTTAAAAAAATCATTAAAAGGTAAAATTTAGTATGGCAAAAACTTCTGATTCTAAGAGAATATCTCTAGGTTAGATAAAAAGAAAGAAATGAAATTAAGCAGGGGAGCAAACCAAAAAGTGCAAGGGAGTAATACAGAATTAAAATTAGTTTGGTTCCAAAACTTGTATAAGCTATAACTTCAGTGTGGTTAATCTTAAATTGTTGGCCTGTTGCCCAAAACCTAAATAAACATGCATTTGTTTGTTCTCTTCGTATTTTGTGTCTTGTGGGAAACATAAGGTAAATTCATCTCGTATTCATACAGCTTTTGGACTTATGGTAGAAAAATATGGATAAAAGAGTTATTATATTTGACATGCTAACGAGATTTTGGTCTGTTCCACATGTAAAATTTCTTTTTTTTTCTTCTTCTTCTTGTTGACATTATTATACATGGTATCCTGTGCCCATTATCTGGTTATAGAGATATTTTTATCATGTATGTTAAAACATAAACTGACTGCTTTAAACATACACATTAGTGATAATCAGTTTATGAAATGAGGTTCTTCATTCCTCTCTCTCATCCCTCCCCCAACATTCTTCTTCTTAAGGGGATATGTGCATATCAATTTTGTGTTTAATGAGATACTTTTATACAGATGTTAATAAAATGGTAAGTAGTGATCAAAGTAAAGGGATGGTAGAGGAAATCAATTAAAAAAAGGGTCCTTCAAAGACTATAATTGTTTACCTTTAATGGGCATTTTTAATAGTCTTAGATATATTCTTGAAATACTTTGAATTTTGGGACAGTTTGGAACATACTTTTATGTATATTCTCTAAGTGCAGGGGGAAGAGCCCCAACTTCCTAGGTTTACTTCATGTTGAGGATTAGAAGCTTCTATAGACAGTATATTTCAATCATGCTCTTTTTCAAGAAGATAGTTTCTTTAAACTTTTTTCTGTTGTGAGATATATATATATATATTTAACATAAAATTTACCATTTTAACTATTTTTAAGTGTTCAAGTCTGTGACATTAAATATATTCACATTATTATATAGCCATCACCACTGTCTATCTCTAGAACTTTTTCATCATCCCAAACTGAAACTTTGTACCCACTAAACAATGACTCTCCATTTCCCCCTCCCCACAAGAAAATAGATTTTTGTTTAGGGACAGAGGATCTCACTCTGTCACTCAGGCTGGAGTGCAGTGGTACTTTCATAGCTCACTATAACCTTGAACTCCTGGGCTCAAGTGATCCTCCCACCTCAGCCTTCCCTGGAGCTGGGGCTACAGGCACATGCCACCACACCTGGCCTTAGATGGTAGATACTTAAATGACGTTTTAAGATCAGGAGAAGACAACTAGTTGGTAGTTTATGCCATAGCCAGTAGCTTAGTGTTGGGGTTGGAAGTTATGGAGACCTACTGAATCTAGCTCAAGAAAAAGGGATTTTATTTTAAGGGAATAGGGCTTTTATGAGAATCCTTGTACATCTCTCCTTCTGGGACAGGGGTTCTGGACTCCAGTGGTCTTTAAGGAGTGCCGGTTTTCTGTCTTGCCCTGGACTCTTCTCTGGGCATCTGCCCTGCCTTCTCTTTCTTAGCTGCTGCCTGTGTGTCTGACATCTTGTTTGAAGTTCCCTAATAACCTTTGCTTCCACAGAGCCATTATGGTATTCACAGTACTCTGTGTGACATTCTTGGTGTGGTGGCCCACACTGATGTGCAACCGCTGGTTCTTAGTTCTTATTCCAGAGAGTTTGAGGTATGGTGTGGTAATTAAAAAAAAAAAACAAAAAAAACCTGAGTCTGAGAAAGACTGGCTTGGTCCTGATTTCACGTAGCAAAGAAAATTGGTTGGCATTTAATTCTTTGTTGTTCTAAGGTCTGAGTCTTTAACAAGCAAAATGTCACATTTGTCATGAAAATGAAGCTTTAGGATAATTCTTAAATAATTTTGAAGTTTGACTAAGCATTTCAAAGCCATGTACATGTTACTAGACAGGTCTAAAACTGCATGCCAAGAATTAACAGTAGTTTTTTGTTCATAAAACCCTAATTTCAACTGTAGCACGTCTTCAGAACACTGAAGGAGTTCATGAAGAGTAGGTTGCATGAATGAGCATAATCAGTTCTCAGCCAGAGTGGCGTCTTGAGTCCACTCATTTTGATGGGAAAATCATGCTTTTCAGAGTGAAAAGTTGAAATACCATGATAGAAAATGGATTCTTATTTTAAACTTTTGAGGAGAAATGCTGCTTGACTTTATGATGGCCTGAAAGATTCCTTATATGTAATTAACTCACTAGCAGATGCTTTTGCCAGTAAACCCCAAAGCAGCATCTCTTTGGTCCTGAATGACTTGAGCCAGGAGAAGTGGCAACATGGTGGTGGTGAAGTAGGCAGCTGCATGTTTCAGCCTCCGACTCGTCCTAGGTCTAGCAATGCCCCCTCAGTGTGTCTGTTGTGAGGCCATAGGTTAACTGTGACTAGTTTTCTTTCACTGGGACTGCAAGCTCTTTGAATTAAGAGAAAGGGCAATATGTTTATTTGGAGGAGAAGAAATTATAGGTTTTCGACCTATTAGATTATGTAATCTCTCTACTCATTTGTTCAGTCTTTGAACCTGGAATTATACAAGTACTATTTGACCAATATTTGTCCCCCAGGCTCACATGACAGCAGTGGTCTTGAACCAGGGGTAGTTTTCCCCCTAAGGGACATTTCACAATCTCTGGACACATTTTGTTTGTCATAGCTGCGGAGGGATGTTGCTACTAGCATCTGATAGTGGTTACGGATGTAGAGGTTATGGATGTTGTTAAATATCCTACAGTGTACAGGACAGCTCCCCACAACAAACAAAATTCAAAATGTTGATAATGCCAAAGTTCAGAAACTTTGCATTACAAAAAGGCACAAGTTAATATCAACTTGTAGGAGGCAAAAAAAATAATAAAGGTCTGTGACATAAATTGGGGGAAACACCTGAGCCCAGCCATCTGGCGTTAATAAGCTAACATTCATAGCATCAGCACTCCCTATGTTAGTACTTTCCATTACCGTCAACAGGTAAGAAGAGGAAAACCCAGAATAGGATCCTTTTTCCTTAATTGTTTAATTGGGAGCAAGATAAGATGGATGGACTTAAAGGCAACTTGGAAAATGTGGGATTTCCTTAGAGTGTGGCTCAGAACTGAAATTCATGGTAAATGTTGTTGAATTTTTGAATTACTTGTATTTGGACCCTGCTAGGGAATCAGGGGTTCTAAGAAAGGAATTTAATCAGAACGAGGTCTAAGGAGTGGAATGACTGAGTGACTAGTCCTTATAAGAGGAGACACGCACACTCAAGTGAAGACAGTGTAGGTAATTCCAGGCAACTGACACCTCAGATCAGGGCTTCCTCTAAACTATGGATGCATTGCCTCATCTCTGCTCTCCATTGTCTTAATGTCTACCATGGTGGTCTGTGTATCCTGTTTTGCAGTTTTCCTTTTAAAGCCTCCATTTATAAAATATCATTAATCCATATAATGTGATTAATTAAAACAAATCAGTGGAGAAGTGACTCAGGATTGAGTAATATTAAGATCTGTGAATATGGTAGGTGGCTTATATAGGTTGAGGCTTCACTTATTTTTCTAGTCATCCAGACTTGAACCTTGATGATTAATTTTTCTGCTACTTGACATAGTCTCATAGTAACTGAGTCTGATAGGTTTTCCCTTTAAAATGTCCCTGGTGCCCATTTTTTCCTTTTCATTGTCATTGTTGCTGGCTGCCATCAATATAGAGCAGTATGAGTAACTTTTTCCCCATCTCTTTTGGATTAATTATCTTCCAGTTCCTATCATGCCTTCTTTCCATGTCACATATGTGCTCAAAAATGGCCTTGAATGTGTACCACCTCAAGCCCCGGTTTTTCCTCTTGCCGTCCAAACAAACTCTCTGTAATATGGATCTGTCTTACATGTTCATGCTCCACCATCCTCTAAGTGAGCACTCTGCCTCTGTGGTTCTCTAACAGAGCCTGATTGCTTTCTTCAGCCAGCCTGGCTTAAGTGGCTTCTCCCTGTGCCTTGCCTGCTCTTGTTACCTATTTGACGTGCACTCATCTTCAAAGGGTAAGCGTGGCTCTCATCAGCTCCAGAAGAGTATTTCTGGAAACTTTAGTACTCACATTACTCACCCCCTGTGAAGTTTGTATCACCTAATTTAGCTCTGTGTTATATCTTCTCCTACAATACCTGGGATTATTTCACGTGTGCATGTCTTCTTTCCTCAACTATAGTGAAAGCTCCTTGTAAGCAGAACTCACGACATATTTTTTTTTCTTTGGCGGTTCACTTACCGCTAACCATACTGCAGGTACTTAGTGTAGGTGTTTGTTGTGTGGTTGACTGTGCGAGAGAGTCTGTTTCTTTAAAAATGACATTGAAATAATATGCACAAATACGGTAACAATTACAGTATACAAGAAAACTTGAAAAGATTAATTAGTACCAGTCATCTTAGTATTGAGATTACACAAGAAGAGTATGTTTTAAAAATTGCCTAAGAACATACTCAGAGTGTGAACTGTCCCCACCTTCTATGGTAGTAGTTCTCAACTGTGGGCAATTTTGCCCCCAGAGGACATTTGACAATGGCTGTAGATTTTTGGTTGTCACAAATGAGGGACACTACTAGTGCCTAGTGAGTACAGACTAGGGAAGCTGCTAAACATCCTATATTGCACAGCATGGTACTCTACAAGAGAGAGTTATCCGTCCTCATATGTAAATTATGCCAAGGTTGAGACACCCTAATTTATAACATTGTGTGAGCACCAGCATTAACATACTTTACCACCTAAAGGAATAAGGACATGCAAAAAGTAGTGCATTTTTATATAGAAGAAATGATCGTACATTATAAACTAAATGGTGGGAACTGCAGCTATGTACATAAACAAGAATAGTCTGACAGTTAAAACGACTTGTTATAGCTGTTTATATAATACACGGGCACTTTATGTCTTTGGCCCGGCCTTTGGGAGGAGGGACGATACGTAGAGATAATTCTCTTAATGCTGAATGCATGTAGCCCGTGATTTTAGCAAATGAGAGTCATTTGCTAACTCAGAAGGATGTATTGGAATTTTAGGTCAGATTTTTAATAAACTGGAATTCCTCTGAAAGGATTGATGGTTATTTTAGAATATTGAAACATACATCATTCTATTTGCCCAAATATTTTGAAAGCTTCTTTGAAGAATGCTTGATAATTTTTAAAGTGTAAGAATAGTATGCTTTCCCTTTTAAACTCTTGAAATTAATTTTGGGAGGTACTTATGACGCATTCAGTGACAGAGCAGTGTAGTAGAGGGAACAGTTCACAGAGAGGTCCTGGGCAGGTCAACTTAACCATTCCCTACTTCAAAAAGGACTAAGGGTTGATAACCTCTAACTTTAAAATTCTATGTTCCTATAATTTCAGTTTGAAATAGTACTAAAAGATTATTATGCAAAGTCATTTATGAAAGAAACTTTGAAGGCAATAATTATTCTAGTTTTTTTCTTAGAAACTTCAGAAATATCCCTTTCTATAAAGACTTAATTCCGGTGTTTAAGGAAAGAAAGGAATTCCTGTTATAAATAAAAGTCGTCCCCATCATTCAAAAGTGTCATTGTTAGCTAATTTTGAAAATTTTGTCCATTTTCTTTTATGTATTTATATTTAAGTATAAAGAAAATATTGTAAAAGTACTACTAATAATACTGAATTTTCTCACATAATTAATGTTAGGCTAGATGGTTCTAGATCTGAGAAGTTTCTTGTTTGTAAAGGTAAAACACATTTGGAAGCTTTACTAAGGTTTTTAATCCACCATTTAGTACGTTATTGAGCTTTGAACAAAATGATGAAGCTTTCCTGTTTGCTGGGTGGAATATTAAATGGAGGCTTGATAATTTTCTCCTTTTTCTATTCCCCAAAATGGCAGTTCATATATTTGCATGAGTGGGGATATATAAAGAAATGATATTTGCTTGCTTCTTTGATATCTCTATTTTTAAGAGACAGGGAGATTGGTTCTGGCATATTCCAGTTTCTGTAGGGTCCATTCTAGAACTTGGGTAATGAGATTGCCTGAATTGAAGATTTTTTTTTGGATGGACCCAGAGAGGCTAATAATATCCGGCTATAGTTTGGATATCATTTCCAGAATTAATGTTGCTACAGGGAATGGCAGTATGTGGCATGGGACATGTTCATAAAATAGTGCCTTACATGACTTTTCATATAGCAGAGGTTCATTGAGTACCACCTGAACGCAAGGTACCTACTATAGACGGTAAGAATAGTGGGGAATCAAATTGTGTGTTGCTCAGTCCCTGCTTTCAGTGCGTTTATAATCTAGTGGGAGGAGAGAGAGGACCTAAGCAAACTACTGGTACTATAATACAAAGAATAAAGTAATGAGGACCATTCAGAGATACAGATACAATTCTAGGCCAGTTCAGAAGGAAAAATTAAGTTTAACTTGCAGGAGCAAGTTAAAGTTAGGCTGTACAGAAAAGGTGAATGACACAAAAAGGATCACACAAGTGGCAATGAATGACATGGTGCATGGCAGACGAGCCTGAGGTGTTGAGTTGACAAGAGTGTGAGGGGAAGAGGAGTGGAGATAATGCCCAAGTGATGGAGTCAGAATCATAGCAGAGGGTAAACCAGCTTGCAGTGGAATCTAGAGACAAGCAAATTAGTTAGGAAATGGACATTTCCCTAAATTGGTGGGGGGAAAAATGGTGGCGTAAATTAGGGTAGTGCCCTTGAAATGAGAGGAAAGGTTGAATACGAGAGAGTTCAGTGCTAGAACTGGCCCGTCTGGGTAGCTGGCGAACAGAACAATGGAGTCAACAAGATGAATCTCAGTTTTAAGTTTGAGTGAGAGGATGGTGGTGCTACCATTAGAAATAGTATTCACTGGGGAAGGAGCAGGTTTGTTAGGATGATGATGAGTTCAATTTTGAACATGTTGAGTTATATGTGCTTTCAGGAAATAGCCAAGGCAAAGTTACAGTCGCAGTAAAGGAAACTGAGAGCTCCAGAGAGGAATCCAGAAAACCTGTGACATTCTTAAAGGAGATGTAAAGAGATCTTTCCAAGTCCTACTTTTAAAATACCATTTTTGCACATAATTTGTCCCACAATAAGCAGCAAACCACAAATGCCCTAGTTTGGATGCTGAGCACATGACTAGGCTCAGTCACCAGCTAAGTGTGACTTGTTTACCTGCACCAGCCTTCACAGCACAGCTGGTTCACAGACTCAGACACAATTGCTGTCTGTAGTAGATCTTTGGGGTCACTAGCAAATAGGATGCTACCTGTAAAATAAGTGAATGAGCAAGAAATCCCGTATTTTGAGAGAGAGAGAATAAAAGGACTGAATATGAAACTTTGAGACCATCTGCATTTAGGATTGCAGGAGGGAAAAAGGACAGAGAGGAAGAGAGGCAAGAGGTAAAGGGAGAAATCAAACTCTCAGGGAAACCATGGGAGGGGCGAGTTTCGAGGAAGAGGAGGCATCCTGTTCAAGTGCTGCCCAGAGGTCGAAGAGACTGAAGACTGCTTTTAGTAGTGGGAAGTTACTAGTGTCCAGGTGAGAGACATATTTTTCCAGAAGAGAGAGGGGAGAAAGGAGTTAATAGACAAGTAAGGAGTGAGAAAGTGTAGCACAAAGTGTAGACTGTCATTAAATAAAGGGGGGGAATGGGATGCCGTTGTTAGTGTGACGAGGAGATTGAGGATAAGTGTGGTTTAACTTTGTTTTTGTTGTTGTTGTTGTTATATGACAGAAATATGAGGTACGTAAGAAGGAGCTAGTAGGGGAGTGATTGAAGGGGAATAAAGTGGTAGGGAGTAAAAATGGGGTGACATGAAGATTTAGCAGAGGTTGGAGGGCACAGTACAGGAGGAAGGGGGTTCATCTTGGAGAGGAGGACACTTTACTGTGAACATGAGGGATGGAAGATCCGTAGAAGAGGGAAGTGGCTTTGATTTTCTCCTTTTACAAGGAAAGGCCATTTGCAGGGAGCGGGGAGGAATTGGGAGCCCTTAGTAGGCAGAGAGGGTGGGAGAAGGAAGAGCCTGATGTTGAAGACAAGGGAAGAAGACGGATTGGCTGCCGTAAGAGGAACTTGAGCATGTGGAAGAATCCGAAGTGGTCAACATCCTTGGAGTCCCTTAGCCCTAGAGAGACTCTCCCTCATGTATCCATAAACAAAGACTTTATAGAGCGCTAAAGGTATGCATCAAGGGAAGCCCCACACTTTAAAACAAGTAGCTCAAATAAAATAAAAACTAAAATTCTTAAGAAATAAGTCTTTTTTTTTCCAGCATATTATGGGGGTACAAATATTACGGTTACGTATATTGCCCATGTCCCCCCTCCCCCCTCGAGGCAGAGCAGAAATAAGTCTTATACATCATTACCATCATCTACAAATAATCTTTACTTGAATACTTAACATGTCCTAAGCCCTAGTTTGCCTGTGGTAAATAGTTTTATCCTCAGCTACCCTTCCAGGTAAGTAAGTTTACCTTAAAGAAAGTAATTTCCTTGTCTTGGGTTTATGGTTTAGAAGATATATATATATATATAATTTTTTTTATATATGGCAAGAGTGGACTGATTCCCTGATATATAGATATTTAAAAATTATTAGGGTGAAATATTTTATAAAAAGTAAGAATTCTTTTATGTAGCCAATCTATACAAATTATTGGGCTTAGCAAAAGTTGGGCAAGACCTTCCTAAGCACAGTTACTATTTGCTGAATTCCTTTTTCATCAAAATGTTAACTTAGAGTTGAAATACAAAAGAGGAGATTTCATATAACATTTTGACATTTGACATTTTAAAGTAATTTCATTAGGTCATCAAGCTATGAATTATTGAAGATTATTCTACTGAAAACAGTTTTTCCCATTATCTTTCTTTGAATTAGAAACAAGTTACATGCCATTTGCCTGGAAGAAGATAAATGTATTATGCACTAAAATATACAAAGATTTGGGCACTATGTTTTCTCTGCTTTTTATTAATGAATGCTTTTGTTTAGTCTTACATCAGATGAATTGAACAAATTTGGGTTTTGAATAGCTAAAGCCAGGAACAAAATTCTCTGTGACAGAGTTGACAGAATTCACTTGAAAAGTCAAGTCATCATTCAGGATGAGTCATTTTCAATTTAATTTCCACCAGCACACTTGAGAAGAGAAGTAGAATCATTAGTTATAGTGGCTCCCCAGGACTGTGATCTCAGTAACTTATCTAGAGTATGATTTAGGGCTGCAGACACCAACCCCTGGCCGTGAATCGGTACCAGTCCACGGCCTCTAACAGGCCACAGAGCTCCGGCCCCCCCACCCTATCTGTGGAAAAATTGTCTTCCACAAAACTCGTCCCTGGTGCCAAAAGGATTGGGGACTGCTGATTAGGGTATGGAGTTCTTTCTTTTCGGGACACTTTCTTTTTGTAGTTCCTTGGAAATTTGTCAAAATGTTGGAAGAGTGAAATACATCATTCTAAAACATTTTGTGACCTAGTTTTGGTCTAAGTATACTTTAGTATTGGCAAGATACACAGGGGATTTATATTTTACTCTGACAGCTAAATGAACTCAAATGTATACTGAATGTAAATTGCTTTGAAGGCTGTGGATCTCAAGTTAATAGATTCTGGATCTTGTTTTTCCTTTCATGAGCCAAACATTCTTTGCATTTAAGGGTAGGTTTAAATTAAAGAGTAGCAAATTGCGTCCCTCTTTGGAAATAAGCGAAATCACCCTTCTGATAATAAAATATTTCTTGAACGTGTCAAGACAGTTAATGAGGAAAGAAAGCATGAGGAAAAAAATGGGAATAACTTATTCAGAGACTTGCTCTTTAGGAAATGGAATATGTTTAATAAAAGGATAATTGCCATGTGAGTTGAAAATAATGAGACAAAGAAAAAAACAAAAAACTTCATACTAGAACTTATATGACCAAATAAATCTTGTCCCATGAGAGGCAATCCAGTTTTTCTAGCTCCGCTCTAATTGAGCAAAGCATTTTCAGACTCTTTTGGAATTGTCTTTAGAACTGTTTCATGAGCCAAACCAAAATATCAACATCTTTACTTTATTATCACACCTCTTTTTGGACCCAAAAGAATATTACTCAGCCTGATCCCCCATTTAATTTATCAGACTTGGTTCAGACTGTTTCCAAACATACAATGCACTCTCTTATAGGACAAATGAATATTTGTATTCATTCAGCAATCATGGCTGAATGCCCCTGATGAACCAGGTGTGTTGCGGTAGCCAGGGGGAGTCCTGGCTTTGGGAGAGGGAGGGTGGAAGGGGAGACAAGTAAGGATCATGGAGAATGTTTACCCTGAGCAGAATCTTGAAGGTCACCAGATGGACAGAGAAAAAGAGAACTTCCTAGGCAGAGGTAATAGTTTGTGTCAAGGCACAGCACAAAAACCACGCACATTCTAGGAACTGCAAGTATTTCAGAATAGATAGAATGCAGTTAAAACATGAGAATAGAGTGTTGGCAGAGGCAAGTTCATGAAGGTCCTAATAAACTGTGAGTGGACTATGTGGTGGTTAAGAGTGAGGATTCTCTTGCCTGATTATCTGAGCTTAAATCCTGTCTCTTTCATTTACAATCTTTGGGATGCTAGGCAGTTTCCTAATCTTCTATGCCTTAATTCTTTTCATCTGTAAAAGAGAGAGGATGGTACCTACATTATAGGGTGAAGAGGTTTAAATACATAAGCCCAGATAAAGTTCTAAGCGTAGAGTCTGGCACACAGTAAGCACTCGATAAATGTTAGCTGTTTGTACTGCTACTTTGTCCTGTGGACAAGAGACAACAAGAGGATTTTAAAGGACAGAGTGTACTTTTTTGTCTTATATGCCATTGATTACTTCTTTCTTCTTGAAACTGTCTCTTCCCATTTATTTATATCTTCTTTAATTTCTTTCAATATTGTTTTATACTTTTCAGTGTACAGTGAACTTCTTTTGTCACATTTATACCTAAGTATGGTTGTTTTTGATGATATTATAAATGGAATTGTTTTCTTAATTCCTTTGATTTTTGTTTTGTTTTGTGACATCATTTTCTTCAGCTATTTTCTTTCCTACCTCTCTGTTGCATACTATGATCTCCAAGATTCTGTCTCACCTGAATGCTACTTCCATTCTGGTAGATCTCCAAGTCTTTTGGATTCTACTTCCTAGATACCACTGTGGGAGTATAAATTGGTGCAGTCTTCTGTCAGGTGGTTTGGATCAAGAACTTTTAAAAAGTGTATATATTTCGACTTAGAAAAAATATATTCTTTTTGATTTTTGCAGTGCCACTTGTAGTAATTTATCATAAGGTAATAATGATCCAATGTTACAAGAATAGGGAAATGGTTTAATAAATCACATATAGAACATAATTTAGTGCAACTTAAAAATGGAGACAGATTTGTGAAAGCTGTTGGTGCATTGCTAAATTTTTGAAATTGCAAAACATGTAAAGTGTGATTCAAATTTTGTTTAATGACAGTAGAAAATAAACTCTAAGAGAGCAGGGATCTTGCCTAATGATCTTTATATACTACTGAAGAGTATAGGTACTCAGTAAATATTTGTTGGTTGTATTGATATCTCTGTTGCTTCTATTTCTTTAACCTGTCTGTATTTTTTTACTTGGGCCTTTTGCAGACACGCATACTTGTTTTCCTCACCTCCAGTTTTATTCTCCTACAGTTCAACTTCCATTCTGCAAGCAGAGTAGTATTTCAAATCTGGCCATAGCATTACCCACTGTAAAGGGGTTCTTCGGTTCTGTCCCAATGCCCATAAGATGATTTCCAGAGTTCTTAGTCTGGATTACCAAATCTTTCATAATTTCATGTCTATGTGCTCTTCCAGCTCTTCTCTTGCCATTTTCCAAGATAATCACCAAGTCATGCCAAACTATCCGCAATCCCCCAAATATGAATTTTCCTGCATACCTACATACCATTGGATATGCTGTTCCTTCTGCCAGAGCCATGCCAAACTTCCATTGTTTATCTGGCAAATTCCAGACTATCCTTTGAGACTCACCTCCTCAGCTGCTTCTCCTAGAGGCATAGTTGAATGCCTCTTATTCAGGGCCTCCAATAACACTTGAACTTTTTTATAACCTTTTATATATGGGCTAGATATTCCTGTAGGGTGGAGAGTTAGCAACGGCAGGAACTACATATTCTTTTGCCTTCAACTCATCATCTTATTGCCGGACCTACTTCTCCTATGTCTCTATCTCAGGGCTTCCCAGTGTTGTTTTGAGCCTGGTGCCAATTTTCCACCGTCAGTGATACAATTAAAAAAATAAGGGCCCTATGGTGAATTTTTCAGAAAGATAAATCTATTCACATTTTTGGTGTTAAAATGTGCTTTCTTTATGAAATTGTGTTAATTGTAGATGGTAGGGGATATTTATGTCTTTAGCTGGCAACTTTCTGTCTGAGTTCTGAAGTTGTTGGAAAGTTTACAGGTCCCTGAAAACCAAGATCTGGGAACACTGATGTATCTCATGGGGTGGCACCAAGTCCCCAAAGTCAGAAGCCTGTGAGTCATCCTTGGCTTCTCCTCCTTCCCCATCCTTCCACCCCCGCGACATTTAGACACTTTAGCAAGTCCTGCCAGTTCAACCTCCTAAATATTTCTGGAATCTGTACTCTCCTCTCCATCCTTGCTGCCAATTCCTTAGGACAGGCCCTCTTTATTTTCCCTGCACTACTGCAGCAATAGTCTCCTTACTGGTCTTCTTGTCACTCTTCCTCTTATCCATGTCATCAGTTTGAGCTATTTGAAAATCAAAAAGTAGATACCCACTTTCCATAGGATAAAAATTCTTTATGGCATACACAGTTTCTCTCCACTAGGCCTTCTTGCTGTCCCTTTATTCACACTTTCTCTTGGTTGCAAGTGCCCTTTCTTTGCCACTTGCTTGGGTAACTCCTTTCACTCTATGACAATTCAATTGCCATTTCTTCTACAAACCTTTTCCTACACGTCTGGGTTAGGTGCCTCTTACTCACTCTTAAAATATGATGTGGGTGTGTATGTGTATGTTTATATAGATAGATAGAGCTATCTTAGAATACATATGGTATTTTAAGATATATATTTTATACACATACACACATCAGCATTTACAGAATTCATCTCTTTATGTCTGCCTTCCCCACTAGACTCTGAACAACTTAAAGAAAATATTCTTTACCTTTTGATCTTTCTATCCCTAATACCCAATCCAATACTTAGGAAATAACAAATACTTAATAAATGTTTGCTGGTTACATGCATTTGTTCAGTGTTATGATCAGATGTACACTGTAGAAGGTTCACTTACCAGAGTGAAGGATAAGTACAAGGAAACAGGATTAAGCCCCTCTATAGAAGACCAGCTAAGAGTGATGAGACCCTGAACTCAGGAAATGACAGTGAATAGAGAAATATTCAGGTAGTGAAACTGGTAGTTGATTGGATATATGGGGAAATAGAAGACTCTAGGATTACTTGCAGGTTTATGGGCTTAGAAAATTGTTTGGATGGTGGTACAGTTCACCAAGGGGGATGAACTCTGTTCTAGACACGTTAAAATTGAGGTTTTCAGAGTATTGGGTGAAGTTGTCCAAAAGGTAACTGGATATGGAGTTTGGGGAGAGACTGTTTTGGAGAGACAGATTGGAGATTGACCAACCTTTAGATACTCTTCGAAGCCATGATCATAAATGAGATCATTATCATTTGTCATTGATTATGTTGCGGTGGTGGTGCAGTGGTGCATTGGGTGAGAAGAGAGTGGGACCATGAGACTCTAGGTATTAAAGGTCCAAATCAGGGAGAGAGAGACCTGTGAAGGTTTCTAATTTGAATCCTGGGTCTGTGTCTTATCTCTACTCTATGCCCTTGAACAAATTATCCTCTGAATCTTAGCTGCTTTATCTGTAAAATGAGAATAATGGTATCTACTTTATGGGGATACGAAAGGATTCAGTGAGTTTGCATATATTAAGTCTCTGGTACAGTCCCAGGCTTACTCTAGGGGCTCTTAAGTGGTAAATTTGAGAGGATATTCAAGAAAATATTCCTCAGGATATGAAGAGAGTTTCAAAAGAAAGAATTTCAGTGGTTACCCCAGAGATTACAATTAACATCTTAAATTTAGAATAATCTAGGGTAAATTAAGAGTAACATAGCTTTAATAGTATATAAAAACTTTTTTTCTATACAGCTCTGTCTCTTCCCTTTATGCTGTTTTGTCACAAATTACATCTTTATACATTGTGTGGTCATTAACATAGATTTACAATTATTGTCATATGCATTTGTCTTTTAAATCATATAGGAAAACAAGAATTACAAACCAAAATATGTTAATACTGGCTTTTATATTTACCTTTGTAGTTAGGTGTCTTTGCCAGTGTTCTTTATTTCTTCATATGACTCTGAGTTACTGTCTAGTGTCCTTTTATTTCAGCCTGAAGGAAAGGACTCCCATTAGCATTTCTTTTAGGGCAGGTCTGCTGGCAGTGAACTCCCTCAGCTTTTATTTATCTGGGAATATGTTGATTTTGCCTTTATTTTTTTATTTATTTATTTTTTTATAATCTACATTTTCTTTTTTTTTATTATTTCATTATATTATGGAGGTACAGATATTGTTAGGGTTACATATATTGCCCCTGCCAACCCTCCCCCTGCCATGCCTTTATTTTTGAAGGATAGTTTTGCCAGATAGAGAATTCTTGGTTAACAGATTTTTTCTTCCAACACTCTAAAATTGTCATCCCATTGCCTTCTGCCTTCCATGATTTCTGATGAGAAGTTAGCTGTTAATCTTATTGCAGATCCCTGGTGTGTGATGTGTTGATTCTTTTTTGCAACTTTCAAGATCCTCTCTTTGCCTTTGGCTTTAACAGTTTGCATATAATGTGGACCTTTCGGTTTCATCTGCAGGTACTTAATAAGCAGTCAAATGATCATAATAATGGCACTGAATTAAATGATAATAATAATGACCATGAATTATTTATCAGTAGAACATAATCAGTATATTGTGCTTAAAAAGTCAAGAAAATGTTCAAATACATACTACCAAGAATTACATTAAGAATTTAATTTTTAAAAATAATTTGGGGGATTCAGATGGGTAAACATCAGGTATCTAAAATATTGACTTATGTGCAATACTCAGTTGCCTAATAGATTCCCAGTATGAGGTGTTCTTGTGATTCTTTGCAAAAGAAAAAGTGTGCCTTGGAAGAGATAGTTGCAGCTACATTTACAAAGTTTTTACCTCTCTTATCTCTGTCTCTCTTATCTCTCTAAAAACTCTCTTAGTTTTTAATTACTGTTACACCATGAAGTATTTACCTTATTATTTGAAATATTCCTAGAAGGTAAATTGACTTATAGAGATATAGCAAATCATAATTTGATTTTTACAAGTTTTTCCACCTGAATAAAAAAGTCAATTTTATTAATAGATCCTTAAGTTTAGCAGTTGTTAGAGATACCAGTTCTTTTAACTTTTCCATCTGTGTTCTATTTCCTAGTCTTTTAATATAGTTTTCCACTGGTGTTCTTAAAATATGTGCATAGAATTTTTTTCCATTCTTAACACAATAATTCTTGGAAATTTTGCTGGAACAGATCCAATTTAAAGATATAAGATGTTAGATGATAGTTTTTATAAGGACTCTTTTTTTTTGGCCATCTTTTAATTATTTTGATTGCTTATATCTTGTTGTATTAGAAAGGGCACTGAATTCTTAGTCATGAGACCTAGGTGACTTATTCCTTCATTTAGCTTTGCCATTCTGCTCTCTCTTACCTGTGTTTCTTCATCTGTAAAACTGCACAGAACTAGGTCATCTCTAAAGTTCCCCTACTTATAAAATTTTGTAATTTTACTATGAAAGATTTTTGTTTGGCTTGTATAATGAAAATTAGAGTAATTTGAAGACTTTGTAAGCTATCATGGTTTCTCTTTTGTTTCTTGGTAATTCTTTAACTTTAACCTTTTAATCAGTTATCAGAACAATAATTTCGTTTATTCCATATTCTTTTTAATAGAGTCTCTCCATATTGTTACATGCCTTCAGTGAGACAGTAATGCATGCATATTACTTCTTTCTCCTAGAAAAAAATTAAGAATTTACAATGTTTATATATTTAATTTTCAAAATTACCTTTTCAGGATTGATGATTAGGATTTTTCTTATTAACTCAGAGGAGCAGATTGAAGAAAAGTATATGAATAGTAGAAGGAAGAAAATGTGAATGAGAAAAGAAGATTTTATAATTCTTGTTTTAAAAATAGTGATTTTTCTTATTAAATATTAATAGGTTCTCATTATAGAAGGTTCAGATAAGCAAATAGCAGAAAACAACAATTCTATAATCTTATCACCCAGAGATAACCATTTTGTTTACATATGTGGAATCGTACTGTACATACTCTTTTAGAATTTGTATTTTCCTTTTATAATATATTATGAAGCCTTTACATGTTCAGTAATTACAGATCTGTATCACATGTATATGTATGTATGTATGTACAGATAGATAGATAAGGCCATATTACTCTCCAGAAGAGTTTTTACCGATTTATATTCCCACAGTGATGTGGGTCCATTTCCACAAACTCTCACAAATGCTGTGTGGCTTTATCATTAAACAAGTTTGTTTGTTTGTTTGTTGTGCAATTTGAAGGGCTTAACTCTAGTACATCACTTATGTTTTTCACTTCTGTTTAAGTTACTACTAAGGTTTAAGATTTTCTCATGTTTATGGTCATTTTTATTTCCTTAAAAGGAACTAATTTCAGTGGTTGTTTTGTTAGATAAGAACCTAATCATAAGTACCTGAGTGAATTATTGCTGGGATAAATTTGCTCACCTACTGAGGATGTGATTATGAAAGACTTTTGGCTCCGGGTATAGGTAAAGCTTGGTTGGTTTTCTTCTAACACCCGCAGACAGTCTTCTTCACAGACGGCGACCTAGTTTTGGCTGCTTAGTCGATTTTCCTCAAGAGAGGCCCAAAGCTGGAGAGCAGGGCTTTTACCGGTCAGAAATGGAGAGGGAACTGAATGTTGAAAGTTGTCCAGAATGTTCCGCACTCTATGTGACTCAAGCCAGAGCTGTTCACTTTGCTTTTAAAAATATCACTTAACTCATAGATCTTTGAGATCAGAATCTCTTTTTCATGCTCTGTTGGGTGAATTGAAGTGTATCATTTTTCTAACTAGTCAAGGGTAGAACACAAGAGGATTTAGGAGATCAACTGTCTTCAGCTTTTTAAAATTTTTTCTGTGAATTTTCTGAACTTTTTTTTTTCAGTCCCGCACATAAAGTATATATTGGGATCTCTAAACTGACCACAGACAGTTTAGGATTGGCATTCTCACAGTGCCTGTCAGCACTGTGTCTCTTCTACGACAGAGAGTCTCTGCAGCCCTGGCCCCTGCTTTGCTGCAGCCTCCTGCGGTGTGCTGTGTGCAGAGGCAGAATAATCGAGTGGTTAGGAGATCAGATTCTGGCGCCAGACAGATTTCATATTTCCAGTTCCATCTCCACCACTTACTGTCCCCTGTGCCTTAAGCAAAGTATTAAACCTCTCTACCACTGTTTCTTTTCTGTTTTTGTTTTTAAACCGCTTTATTGAGATATAACTTACATACTGTGAAATTTACCTGTGTAAGTATACAGTTCAGTATATTTACTGAGTTTTGCAACCATCACCATGATCTAAATTTGGAACATTTTCATCACCCTCAAAGAAAACCCACGGCCTGTTATCAGTCAGTCCCCATTCCTCCACCCTCCCCTTCTGCCCCCAGTCTTAAGCAACCACTAATCTGCTTTCTGTCTCTTACGGATCTACCTGTTCTGGACATTTCATATAAATGAAATTATGCAGTATGTAGCCTTTTGTGATTGGCTTCTTTCACTTAGCATAATCTTTTCAAGGTTTATCCACATCATAGCATGTATCTGTACTTCATTTCTCTTTAGTACCAAGTATAGATATACCACACTCTGTTTACTCATTCATCAGTTGATGGACATTTGGGTTATTTCTGCTCTTGGGCTATTATGATGATGCTACAATGAACATTTGTGTACATATGTCTATTTCTTCATCTCTAAATGAATACCATATCGTAGTGTTGTCATGAGGATTAAATAAGTCAAAATATATAGAAGTAGATAGGGAGCAAACTAATAAGTATTAACTAATAAATAAAATATATTAATGTTTATGTCTTTATTTAACATAATTCGTAAAATTTGGCTAACTCAGAGAGCCCTGCTTTCCTAATGACATCTCAGAGGATCCTATCTTTTACTTTGCTTCTGACTTTTCCCTAAGTTACAATTTTGAAAAATTTCATTTGGTCAGTAAACATTTATGGAACACTTTCTGTGTGTCAGACATTGCTCTAAGTGCCACAGAGAATTAAAAGAAAAGAGTAAGCAAAAGTACCACGAGGCGCTTCCAGTTGAAGGCTATCTTTAGTTTGCTAACCTGCAATCTCTGACCTGCCAGTAGGGCCTGGGACTTTGCGGACCCTCCACCCTACCCTCTTATCAAATGCCACAGATTTTTTGGTCTCTTAATCCATTCACTTTTGTTAGGCCCATATTCTAACCAACATATCTGTGTTTGTGAAGTGGCTGGTCGAAGTTAACTGTTAACTGTTGTTTAAGGAAAAGGCTAAAAGTTCATGATGCCTAGATAGGGACCTCAAGAGGTAAAGGAATAATCTCCCATTCTCCAGCTATAGCTGGGGTTGAGGAATTGTTCTATATTCTATCTAGTCCCTACTTTTCTCAATTGGCAGTTTCCTTCATTTTGTGGAATTGGCTTTATGTTCTTTTTGAACTTCCAAAACTATTTTGTATTGGAACTGGACTCTTAGCAAAACTATTAACTCATCATTGCTTAGCTGTTTGTGTCTTCTTTCTCTTGTCTTTTGAGAGATAATGGTCTACATGGTGACTTAGAGTTTACTTATCAAATATTTTTTCCCGGCAAATACCATTCTTTTCCCATACTGTAAGACAACAATTATGTTTATGATTTTTATTCTTTGTTTTAGCTTTAAAATAATTATTTTCCTTTTCCTCATAATAGCATATAGTTAGCATAACTA
This sequence comes from Cheirogaleus medius, assembly GCA_008086735.1. Classification (NCBI taxonomy): domain Eukaryota; kingdom Metazoa; phylum Chordata; class Mammalia; order Primates; family Cheirogaleidae; genus Cheirogaleus; species Cheirogaleus medius. Next base: position 44,616,900 of record VBSM01002217.1, read on the forward strand.
AGTGATGCTACCATCTCATTCTTCTCTCTGCCTTTCATTCAGATAAAATACATTAGCAGTTTGAAGAATTGTGTTTGATAATGTAAGAGTGCCTCTATTGCTTGCTGTAGGACTATGGAAGAAGTTTAAATTCTATTATTTAATGTCCAGTTCAGGAATTCTTCTTGAATATGAGCAGAGCAATATATAGGCATCCCATATACCCATCAAGCCATCCTGCATAGCTAATTTGGGGCCTACCTCTTGGTATACCAGTTCTGTTGCTGATTGTGTGGTAGGAGTGTGTTTTCATTTACACAAGTTTTACTGTTTGCTCTATTTTCAATATTTACTATAGTGCAAATAGCATCTTGTGAATTTGCCCAGTTTGGGGGTTTCCCATTTCATCTGTAAATCATTTTTTTTGGCTAACAGATTCAAAAGATACTAATTCAGAGAGCCACAATCCCAGGTGTTTGTACACAGAAGCTGAAACTAGATTAATAGCAACTCTAGAGATGAGAGTCAGAAGATGAACTATGAAACTATATTGTGAACACTCTCTTTAAGGCTATCAGAATAAAATGATTTAGTAATAGTAAGTAAAAGATGTTGACTTTGCATCCCATGTCAGATATGGCAGCCATAAACTTAACAGTACGAATACAAGGGATTTCTGTGCTTTAGGGATATTGTTGGTTTGACGTTCCTGTGCTTTTCCACTTTTCAGCAATAACTAGTGGGAAGGGGGTTGTCTCACTGAGGGTTTCAGGAGAACATGCCTCTGTGCATTGGATTCAACCTTTAAATTAATTGAACACTGTATCTTTGTATTATTTTTAAGTACTTCTCTTTCTCTCCTCACTTCTTCTTGCCCATTGAATCCTGTTCTAGGTTCCATATTCCTGTTTGTTATGAGTTTGTCTGTGTGTCATCTTCTTCTTTCCGTTCTCTGCTTTTTCTTCATAAAATATCTCTACGGTCAGACCAGGAACCTCAAGTAGGGTGTGGGAGGAAGCTGCCTGGCTCCCTGGGAGAGAGGAATTAATCTGGTCTGCTGCTGTCAATTATTTTTGCCCCGTGGACATGCGAATGGAGAAGCCATTTAAGGTGAACATTCTCCCAGCCAAGTCAGGGAACTAGTACAGTCACTTAGAGAACACTATTAAGGCTTATGTGCTTGAATTAAACTCATTTTGTCTCCTATGTAAGATGTATTTGAGGTCAGATATTGATGTTTTGAAGTCATTTCAAAATATTTATAGATGTCTCAGGACAATTTTTTGTTGCAAGTAATAAAAACTCAACTCGAGCTGGGTAAGCAAAAAAAGAGACTTTACTGGCTCACATAACTAATAAATCCAGGGAGTAGATCAGACACAAGTGGGTCCAAGCACTTCAACAATGTCGTCCAGAATCTCTTGCCTACCATCCCTGTGCTCTGGCCCCTTCTGTGTTGGCTGTATTCCATGTAGATTCACTAAACTGGTGGCAAAGACAGCCATCAGCACCTGCAGGTTTATACTTTGCCAGTTGGGTAATCCCAGTATAAAGAGAGTTTGACTCTCCCAGAAGTTCTAGCAAAATTCCTGGGACTGATTCTCACAGTCATGTCCCATCCCTGAATCATTCATTGTCACACTGTTCAGGGTCAGTCACATGTCATCCTTGGGCCCCTGCCCCCAAAACCATATTTCCTGAATGTGGAAAGGAGTGGTTCCTCAACATAAAAAAATAAGGGTATGGTTTCCAGGAGAAGTGAATGGAGGCTGGAAAGGCAGAACCTGTGTTCTACTGTAATAGGATGTAGAATGAATTTACTCTGATGTGATACATAAAGTTGCACATAGTGTTTATAGAATTTATTTGGTACTAGTACATAGCCATATATCATTACTTGCAGTTTTACGTGTAAGTCTTCTCACCCACAACTGAATAATAAAGCTCTTAAAGACAATACTTGTCATATCTTCGTATCTGTTGGAAACTCTAAAACTGATTATAGTGCCTGCACATGGTGGTTCTGGTTAACGTTTATGGCAGTTTCCTTCTAACAAAATGTTTATTGTTGGTGTCAAATACTTCTGGAGCTATACCATTTGATGTTGGTTGAAAATAAGTACATACACAGTCTGTATGTAATGAACAAAAAGAAAATACCCTAGCCAGTATCCATTAGTGCAGGGCTAGTAAGATGTGTGAACATAAATTTGGTGCATACAAGCTGCAGAATGTACTTCATGGACTACTAGAGGAGTAGGTTAGATAATTAAAAAAAATTCTCGATTCCAAATACCAGCCCTGGTTCAAATAAATTTTGCTGTGGCCCTTAGGCAGCTGTGTCAGAAGTCTCAGCTCTTGACCTGTTTTATGTCCAAACATTCAAGAGTATGGGGGGAAAAAAGTGGCAGGAAAAAAATCCTCATAGAACTTCCTGTGACAGGTCAAAGTTTAATCACAGCAAATAATACAGATTTCCCTTTTATTATAACCACAATAGAAAGGTAGGGCTGTGTTTACAAAGCATGTTGTTTGGGAGACCTTTGTAAATTGTAATCTTTGGAAATCCCAAACCTGTTGGATGTAATCCCATCCATTAGATGAAGGCAACTTGCCTATGCATTAGATCCAGAATAGCAAGTTAAATTGAGAACATGAACAGGAAGCAGTCATTAAGAATTACAATGGGTAGGATGCAGAGTTAATTCACAGAGATATTTTCTTATGAGATAATTACATCACTAGGACAGCTGGAAAGCTGAGTGCTGTGCTGGACTGCAAAGCCTGTTCTCTGCCCTGCAGCTGGAGGGTCAGGACAATAGAGACAGCAAGAGAACTTACTTTATGGGATAGTTAGGAGCTTGGCTGACTTAAATGTGAAATGATAACGACCTATCTGCCTTTTTTGGATTGTGTTTTTGCACAGCTAAACTGAATTCCTAGCCTTAGTAACTGTTGATAACCACTTTTCACTTCTACTTTTTGAACACTCATTTGGATCACATTAAGCTAAGCTCTAATGAATATATATTGAAAATGTTCTTTTCCTCTAAAAGTCATCTGAGATACAGTATTCATATTCAACACAGTGCGACTACATTTTTCTTATGGAACTGCAGTCATGCAATCATTGAAATGGTGTTTTTGTCAGTTTACTGCATATCTAGCCAAAAAAAAATTTTTTTAGAAAGTCTTAAAATGTTGGTCAACATAAAGAATCATGCAGTTGAAGTTATTTTCCGATGTTTGCATTCAAATGTTCAGACCTGTTTGGCTCTTTTGTTTTGCAAGTGTAGGGGTTCTAGGCAGCTCAGCCACATTCCTCATTGATTTATATAAATATATCACAGTACCTACCTGTCAGGGGAGATACCATGATCACGAAAGAGGTTTTCCGAGGGTGAGGCTTATCCATTGTACTCCGGATGTACTGACCCCTACAATTTCCCCAAATGTGGGAAACTTAGTTGACTACATAATTTGTGGTAAAAAAGATTTTTAAAAAAATAAGATAAATAACTAAATAAATATATTACAGATTGTTAACTCCAGCCAATACCAGGGATTTCAGTTCTTGTTTCGCTCAGTTGCATTATGTGAAACTTATTTTTTATATTAAAGTATCTATCTTCTTTTTATTGCTCACCAAAGTGACTATTACTTGATTTGGAGTAATTTCAGAGGGAGTCATTGTAGATGAAAAAGCATCATAAATATTGTATTCTAAAATTGTAAAATTTCTAACATCATTATTTACAACTGTTTATTCAAAATGCATTTCTTGCCCATTATGACTAATATAACAGTTAATTTTTACTATAGTAATATTTACTAAACATTAGTCAGAGAAAATTTAAATTAGACAAAATTTCGTATTTTAGTGAAGAGAAGTATTTTCCTAAATGTCTTCTGTGGAGTACTAAGTCTCTAGGGCGTTGGTGGTCAGCCAGCATTGGGGCCAAAAGGTGGAGAGTATCGACAGACACTCTTAGGATTTTTAGTTCTTTTGATGTCACTTGTGAATTTCTAAGGAGGCTCTAACACACTCCACCTCCCAAATGAAGTTCATAATGACACTTTGAAAATAAAAAACAAAAAGGATTATCTCCTTGAACCTGGAAGAGCCACTTCTACCTAACACCATTCTTTTTGAAGAATTTGCAAATACATACATTAAAATTCATACAAAAATGTTCTACTCTGTGTACTGTCACACGTGTCTTTAAAATTCCACTTTTTAAAAATTGCCAATCAAAATGAGTGCCTTTTCTCCAAGGTTTGTGAGTTTGGACAATTGGCAGTGGCTTCACTGAGCTCACCTTTTGTATCGTGAGCATCCTTTGAGAGGTAAGCGTGGAGTCCCCTTGTGGCAGATGGCATCAGTGAGTCTTAACATTTTGAAGAGAATGGTAGAACTTTCAGGAAAACAACTTGGGTGGGCTAGATGTTCTTGAATTGTGTCATGTAAAGAGTGCTTAAAAACGGTTTCAGGGAGATGAAGCAATAGAGCATGCTGCCAGGGCTATTAGGTAACTTCTAAGACAACGGTTTAGGGAGTAGGTGACTTTTTGGTTCAGCAGTGTTTTAGGATTACTTTATTCTCCAGTTATGTCCCTGGTAGAATTTTCTTTTCTTTTTGCAATTACTAAAATGTCTTATATAGGTTATAAACTATAAATGCAATAAAAACTGGAGTTACTAAAATCATTGTTGACTACAGGCAGTGATAAACAATATTTTTTTTCATTAAATGTATTAATTATAATAGGAAACATATTTAAAGTAAAGAAACACAACTGAAATGAGCATATGACCCAGTTCCTGTGTTTGTATTTAATTTTAGTACATGCCATTTTTTATTCATTGCTGTTTTATTTTGTCACAAAAATAGAAGCAACAGATATAAAGAAGGTTGGCAATTGTGGAACTCCTTTTTCTTCTTCAAAAGGAAGAAAAAAATGAAGTTGTCTAAGAATGTGGATTTAATAGAAATAAGATGGCTCAAAGGAGCCTATGCATAGGTGGTAGTTACTTCGAGTTACCAAGTTGAAAGAGCTGTTTCGATAAACTTCCCAAGTGTTAAATCCATGCATGATAGCAATCATATTTTTTATAGTGTGGGACTTATATGATTTATGGCACTATCTTTAATAAATGTATTAATTAGGTGTTTTTACTTTATCAGAATAATTTTCTAGAATAAATCACATTAGGAGAAAATACAAAGTTTGAAATTAGATATTAAAACTTATGGCCGGGCGCGGTGGCTCACGCCTGTAATCCTAGCATTCTGGAAGGCTGAGGCGGGTGGATCCCTCAAGGTCAGGAGTTGGAAACCAGCCTGAGCAAGAGCGAAACCCCGTCTCTACTAAAAATAGAAAGAAATTAACTGGCCAGCTAAAAATATATAGAAAAAATTAGCCGGGCATGGTGGTACATGCCTGTAGTCCCAGCTACTCAGGAGGCTGAGGCAGAAGGATTGCTTGAGCTCAGGAGTTGGAGGTTGCTGTGAGCTAGGCTGACGCCACAGCACTCTAGCCCGGGCAACAGAGTGAGAATCTGTCTCAAAAAAAAAAAAAAAATTAAATTAAAACTTAGAAATCAAGAACATTTGGAAGTAGATAAATGAGAGAAAAATTCAGTTGATTTTTAATGGACTTGTAGAACTCACCCTAAAATGCTCATAATTAAAAAGAAGTTTGGATCTAGCTGTGAAGTATGTGTAGTTGTTGATGTTCTGTTTGCCCCACTAGATTTAACTTAATTAGAGTGTTTTTTTAGTTTCTTTTAAAGTTTAGGTTAGATTCACAGAGAAGTACCAAATGTGAGGCCCATAAAGGCCAGAAATGTAGTAGGGTGGCATGGTGAAGCAGCTGGCAATAAAAATTTAACAGAGGTAATATATACACTGGATTTTAAGAGTCAACTCTGTGTTTTAGTAATTGGGTTGTATGCACATTTATAGTTTCTTTGAAGAGGGTGTTTATTAAGTTTTTTGTTTTAATTAATGAAAATAGGCCAGGTACAGTGGTGCATGCCTATAATCCCAGTGACTCGGGAGGCAGAAGTGGACAGTTCGTTTGAGGTTAGGAGTTCAAGAGCAATCTGGGCAACACAGTGAGACCCCATCTATACAGAAAAATGTAAAAGTTAGCCAGATGTGGTGGCATGCACCTGTAGTCCCAAAGATATTCGGGAGGCTGAGGCAGGAGGATCGCTTGGGCCCAGAAGTTTGAGGTTGCAGTGAGCTATGATTGCGCCACTGCACCCCAGCCTGGGTGACAGAGTGAGATCCTGTCTCTTAAAAAAAAAGGAAAATAAAAAAAAATAGCATTAGCATTTTATTTGCCTTTCCTTAATTTATGTTACATTCTTGTCAAGAAATTTACTTACGGCTTATTTATGACTAGTTTGTTTAATTCTTCAAACATTTGGTGATAAACTGTTGTGCCAGATAGTGTGCTGTGGTTGAAACTGAAGGAAATTTTGTCCTTTGGCTCAAAAATTCTTTTGACTCCTGAAGGCTTTGTTTTTAAAACTTAAATTTTGACTTAATTTTAAGATATTATGGAATAAACTAGATTTCACCCCTCCAAACTTAATTGTAACATTTGTTAACCTGTCTTTTCATCATTTAAGGGCAATATAGTTTACCAGTGCAGGTTTTTCCACCAAAAAAGAAGTGTTAGAATTTCACAATGTTGATTAACATGGTATTTGGAATTTTTAAACTAATTAAGAATTTATGCCCTTTCCAAGGATGAGAAGGCTCTCTTAGAAATTAACTAAATTTTTCCATATTCCATCATACTTGTTTTCACAAGCGTGGTTTTAACACCTTAAATTCCAGGAAAATCTTCATTGCAGTGTTCAGTATCTCCAAAGAATGCTGAATCTGTCTCTAATAATCCTCAAACTATGAGCTAAGGAGAAACATATTTTGCCTAGACTGCAAGTTTTTGAAATTATCTCCATTGGCAACTTCTACCCTAAGGTCTTAAGTAAGGACACTCTCCAATCATTCTTGTGCTCCAGTCATGTTGCTTTCTCTTTGTTACTGTGGGTGTTCTCACCATTAACCAAGTGCACTCGTATTGATATTATATTTATATTTAATATCATATTGATATTAAAATATCAGGTATCTTTACATATGATCACAAGGAATGGTCAACACTGGACTTTTTTTTCCTATTATGAGATCAAATTGAGGAATACATGTAAGACATACAGGTTACTTCTTTGCTTATTGCCACCTACTTAATCTCTTTCTTTTTTCTTCTAGGTTGTTTGATGTGTGCACAGTGTCACGAACAGACCGAGAAACCAAACTAACATTAGTGTTTGAACATGTTGATCAAGACTTGACCACTTACTTGGATAAAGTTCCAGAGCCTGGAGTGCCTACTGAAACCATAAAGGTATTGAGAATCATCTGTCTGCCTGGTCAGGCAGTCCACTATTATAGTATGTTAAGCAATGGCATTCTTTTCTTAGGAAAATTGTCAGAATTGGAGCTTTTAGAACTCAATATGTAGTTTAAAAATCAACTAAATAAAATGTTCAGAGAATGAGGTATATTCTAGTTCATCAACTAAGTGGAATGTTCTAGTTCATTAATTTTAGAGCTAAGTGAAAAAACTCTTTGGTTCTAATGCATATTAAAATTATTGAAAAATATGTATTTGTACATTATCTTGGCCTGACCTTAGAAACTATAGTTTAGTAAGTATAGCCCAGTCTTTTTCTGATCTTCATTGTCTATGAGGGACATAATTTGAAAATCATTCATGAGCACATTGTATGTTATAACTGTATACTGACTCCAGGACAACTTGTGCTATATAAATCTGACATAGTAGTTATAGATCCTTCTTTCTCCGTTTTTCTAATTTATAACACCTTTGTAGGGAGCCTAAGTACCAGGTACAAGGCCAAGCTCTTGGCATTCAAAGATGATTAAGATATGTTTTCTGCCCTTAGAGGTCAGCAAACTAGGTGCAGTATATTGACTAGAAGTTCTTTCTTCCTTTAAGTCTAATGGGAAAAACTGCTGATAAAGTTTTGTTAGTTTTGCTTGCATTCTGCTTAACTGAACTTCCCAGTAGATCTTTTATATTTGTGCATATCATTCACAGGTCTTCATGAAGACCTTTTTATCTATGTGAATTATATAGCTTAATTAAATAGACTCCCTAACCTTAGCATTGATTGTTTAGAAATGAGTTACAAAACTTCAACATCATTCTAGATAGAAGTTAATAGCTGAAAGTAATTTATCTTCTTAACAGAGTAAGACATATCTTTTAGTGATAGCTTGATAACATTCTCAGATACTGATACATTTAGAATTTGACATATTGAATGATTTATTCCTTTGGTTTTAGACTAATTTTGAGTATTTTTTTCCCATCTGACTTTCATAAAAGAATATGGTGCTCAGCAGTAGTAGTTCCATTTCTTTCTCAGCAGTTTTGAAGACAGTTAGGCCTTCCTAGTACAGGTACGTCTAATTACCTCTTCTTGGCCCTCTTCTGTCTCTGCACCTCTTTCCTCTGGCATTCTATTCCAGTTCTATGGCTTCAGTTCTTTTCTTCATGAGTTTGTCAAAAACCTCATATTCAGCATGCAAAGCATAGCATAGTCCTTTTTCATACACTGTTTTCTAGCCAAAGTGGGCTAATCACCTTTCTCTTAGTGTGCTCTCTGACTGCCTGCCTTGGTAGTCCTCTTTCTCATGCTGTTTCTTTTGCTTCCTCTCACCAGTAACTATCTGCCTACAATTTTCAAGCTGGATCAACTCTTACAGCTGGATTTGTAAGGCAAATCTGATTTGCCGTGTTACACTGTTCTACATATCTCTACCTCTTTATCATGTTTCTACCTTTAATTGTGGTTATTTTCATATGTCTTACATATTCATTCATCCTTGTGCCCTGACACAGTGTCATACACAATGATTTGTACACATTTATGGGAAGTCTCCATAACTAGATCAAGCAAATATTGTTATTATGAGCACCTGTTGGGAACGCAGAAATGGATTCTTTATATAGAATGCTTTGTTGTAATAAGAGTTTTTCTGACTCTATTTGTACAAATTATTGAGTACTCTGTTCAGGGAAGCTCCTATGCTTTGCACTTTGGGGGCACAAAACTGAATTAGACATGAACCTATTCTCAAGGACCTTAGTGTGTAAGAAAAGAGACCAAATGTACACAGAAGCATGTGGTACCCATTCTCTATGGTTATTTCAGTAGTTTAGGGGCTGTTTTCAAGTAAAAAACCGTTTATTTATAAATAAGCATAATCTATTACTGATTCTTTACATTATGATACCAAAATATTTTCTAAAATATTTTTCAAAGGACCCAAATCATAGATATTAGTATCAACGTTGTCTTGCATATATTGGAACATGACATGTTGTCAAACTAATTATAAATATGTGAAATATTTTAACATGAAGTAGATATAAAACAGAAAATCAAGATAAGACCTCACATGAGATCATCTAGGCTAAGAGGATTTTCCTCTACCCACTGTTCTGCACCATGTTTTCTGTGGCACTTTGTCTGTTAAAGGACCACTGACATTCAAGATATTCTAGTGTACATTCAAGACATAAATTGCATTAGGTGTGCAGTACTTGGATAAAACTGTGGTGCTTCTCGGTGTCTTACTAGATATTTTAGTGGTAAAATCTTTTTGTTCATCATTTCATCAGCATGTTTGTTAGAAAAGAGCACATAATGGGCTTATTTCCCTAACTTGCTTATATTGCATAACAGTTTTTAAATGCATTTAAATACTGTTTGTTTTCAAAACATAAAAAGGACGTTAAACCACACCTGAAGGCAAAAGTATTTGTAAGGGTTGATAGTTGGGTGAACTCACTGGGCAAACCTTGTAATTATTCATGAAGCTCATGTCAGACTTTAATAAAGTAAGTTAAGATTATAGCCCTGAACTGAAAATTGTCATTGAGAAGTTCATGAGAATAAAATAAAATCATACATGGTTCTTTCCAACATTGTTAAATACACCTTATTCAAAAAAATAAATAAACAGTAAACATATACATCTTATACTTCACCTTGAGGTTTTCATCACATTCTTTAATCTCTTTTCTTGATGTCCTTAAGGTACATCCGTTCTTGGTTGACAGCGATATTTGCATAAAGAAGCCTGTTAACTGCTGTACTGTGAAGTCAACAAATATTCTAATTTTGCCTCATAGCCTTATCATTGCCATATCTTGCTTTCCTCTTTCTAATTCAGAATACTGTCTTTGGATGTATTTATTTGTGGAGGAGTTCACTGCTATCTTTATTGAATTTTTATTGGATCATTCAAGATTTAATATTGTCTTCTTGAACTTCCACACTTAAACTTGTGAGGCAATAATTGATACCTTAATGATTGTATTATTTTTTTCTTTTAAGGTTCATGATAAATTTAGAATATTTGTGCTCATATAACACCTTCCAGTCATGGGGGCTTTATAACAAAAAATCAGCTCTCAGATTTTTATTTTTCTCTTACATACATCTATCTGCCATCCTATGAGGGAGGGGCAGAAAGAACCATAAATAAATTTCCTTACCATTTTCTATAGTCATTTGTAACTTCGACCCAGAAAAAGAACTATATATATTATAGCAGGATATATTACTATATAGAGAGAGACTCATATGTAAAATATTCTCCTGTACAGGCTTTCAAAATGTAATGCCCGCTTTTACTGAACCATTAATTTGATATTTAGACTTGCCTGTATAATACATTATCTTTCCTAGCATGACCTGGCTTCTCAACTATCTTATAAACTCTTTAAGAACTTAGTATCATTCTGTGGACATTCTGTGCATGTAAACATGTTTCCTGAAATTGGCAATATAATTTCACAAGTTTGAGGTCACTCAGAAGATGGGCAGCCTCTAAAATAGGACAGGGTTCTTTTAGCTCAAGACCATATGCCCTCTTTTGATGATTCAATCTTGGAATAAAAATTATATTTATGTATGCATCCTTATGATAAATGAATTCTGTAGAGTTTGAGAAGGCCAGAAAACCTCAAGGTTTATGTGTCTGTGCAGGTCATTTTCTCTGAATTAGATTTCATTTTATCTTCCCTTGAATGTTTCTTAGAGATTTCTGTTGGTTGTAATATTTTCAATAAGAGATAAATTGTACTATTAGGTTTATTTTACAAAACCCAGACTTCAGAGACTGACACACACTCTTAAAAGCACCTGTTTTCTGCCTCTGGGAAATATCTGTTTTCATGAATAGTATCTGCTTGCAGTAAACAGTGGCTCTGATGTCAGTATGGGATGCCCAGGGCTGATTCATCTTTCTTGATTTGACATAATGCAAAGTGACTGACTGGTCCCTGTATTGCACATGAGGAAAGTCTCCCAGATCCCATTCTCCTCTCACTCCTAGAGGAATCAAGCCATGACCCCTCTTGGCTCCTGGTGGTCTCCACTTTGCCTGAATTATGAGCAGGTGATTTGTCTCATCTTTGCAGGACACAGAGCAAATTAACATGAAAATATCGCTTCCCAGAAAACAAGGCAGGCTTGAATGCCCTGTCGCTGCTGGTCATTAGCCATCTGCCACCGACACTCATACTCTGTTTATCACATTTGAAATTCAGAGCAGATGTTGCATAATAAGGTGATCCCAAAAACAAGGCAAGAAATTCAAAGAACAAATACTCCACAATAATGATAAAGGTCCTGGAAGGAAATTTTTTTCCATCTAATGTCATGGCTGGACTAATTGAATAGACCATGTTTTTAAAAACACACGCACACACATACATCTCTCCTGGTATATGGATGCAAACCACTTTTCACAGTAACAGGAAATAATTTTAAAAGAAAGTGCATATGTGAAAGATACCTGAGAGGACTGTTCAGTAAAATCTCTTTTAATAAGCAAAATGGAATGTCGTAATAACACTAGTTCTGGCGTAAAGGACCTCATAGATCAGTCATGCCAATGTTGACCTTTACTGTAGGATGGGCCTCAACTTACAGCAATTTGACTTAAAATAGTTCACTCCTGACAGTACAGTTGGATCTCTCAAGGCTTTTAGCTTGTCAACATGCTTTCCCAGACAGTGTATTTTCTTCCTGGTGCTTAAGATCCTGTGCTGCCTTTATCTTTTGCCTTCAATGCCCCCCACCACTACCACTATCAGTACCCACCCCCAGCAACCCTTAGCTCTGTATAGCTCTGCACCAGCTTCCTCTTCAGTCCCTGGCTTTAGGCTCTCTCCAACTTGAGTCCCAAGATTCTCTCATTGTTAGTTCCACTGCCCTCCTACATTAGCGTAGCATTTTATAGGATCGGTTATTGTAATGTTTTACCTAATTGAGTTATGCACATTCTAGACCCTTACTGTGCCTTATAAAAAGTTGATCATATAGTGTGTTAACTATTGCGTTTAGAAGCATTCTAGTTTTTAAAAAACAGGCATCCAAACTTTTACCAGGAATGTGGACCTGGTATATTCTGTGGAAAATCAGATTTGAATATAGTCTTTTGACTCAAAAGAAATGTTTTCTCCACATAAACCACAACCTTCCACACCCGCCTCCCTGCACACACTCAGAGTTTTGGGTTGTTCTTTTGTTTTAAAGAAACATCAGATATTTTGATAAGCAAAAGTTAAGCAGCCAGTCTGAGACAGAGGGTTAAATCAAAGTAATGCCAGCAATTGACCACTGAGGGGAATAGGAGAGATGATTGGAATGATAGTCAATACTGAGTTTATTCCTTTAATTTAGGGGTAAATGTACGGTGAGTGAGCTGTAACAACTGTGGTAATTTATACTCCTAAATTCTTAAACCCAGATCTAAAATTTAGAGAGAAATGAAATCTTTAATGTAATCTTGCGTTCACTTGCTAGTAATTTCCATTTTCCCCTCTCCCCCAGTCAGAAACATACATGTTGTACCTTGTAGTATCTTTCATTCCAAGTGAAAACTTTCAGTAACTCAAGGAACTTCTTCAAGGAGAACATTTTTAGGTAAATGTTCTAAAGTACTAGATTTTGAGGATTCTCCGAGAAACAAATCCTTTTGCAAATTCCCAGCCCTTTGTAGTAGCTGAAAATATCAGGAGGGAAAGAAGACAGAATTTTACAAATATGTGATATTCTAATAACAAACACTAATAAAGTTATTTAGTGGATTTTTAAAAAATCTCCAACAGGAAATGTAGGTTGAAAAAAAAGGCTAGTTTCTTTCTAAAGGTACTGTAAGACTGACTCTCTAAGATAAATACTGACTCACCAAATTGGCAAATGACACTTAGATTAAGTTAATAGCAGATAAGTTGGAATTTCTTTAGAAAGTGCTTCCTCTGTAGGCATTGAATCAGTTTATAAAGTCCATTAAAAAGTTGCAGGTTAGGGCAACCTAGTGACAGATAGCAGAGTGTGTCAGAAGTGGGATATTCTGCATAGAAGGAGGATATTCTTCCTTTAAATTTAGTGGGTGCTTAAGCTACCTGGTTGTGGACTCTTTTTTTTGACTCTTCTTCCTCTAAATGTTGGAACATCCAAGGCTTCACCGTCAGCCCTCTTGTCTTCCTTGACTACACTTTCTGGTCAAGTGATGTCATTCAGTCTAGAATCTTCAAAGATCTATTCTCCCAGCCTGGCCTCTCCCCCATGCTCTTGATGTATATAGTCAACCAGCCATTTGACGTCTTGGTTAAAACATTGACCAAGAATCCTCTCCCCAACTCAAGCCTTCCCCATCTGCCCAATTGTTTGAGCCCCAAACCTAGGCATCATTCTTTATTTCTTGCTTTCCTTTATAATCTTTATCCAATCTATCTGTAAGTGCTTTTGGTTCTATCCCCAAAGGATATCCCCAATCTGACTACTTCTCAGTATCTTCATTGCTAAAGCTCTAGTCCAACCCATCAGACCAGCTTGCTAACTCAACACACTGCTTTCACTCTTGCCTCTCCATGGGCCATCCTCTATATAACAACCAGAGGACATTATTAAGGCATAAATAGAATTCTCTCACTCTGCTACCAAAAACTTAGCTCCAGTCATTTCCCATAACTTAGGCAATAAAATCAGAAGTCCTGCATGATCTGGTGCTCCCACCCCTTCACCCACTGCTTCCACCGTGGTTCATTCTTCTTCAGCCATAGGGACCTTCTTTCTGATCTTCGAGCACACTTCCAGCTCAGAGCACGTATACCTGCTCTTCATTCTGTTTGGAATGCTCCATGCCTACTGGCTCATGCTATAGCCTCTTAATTCCTTCTCTGACCACCTCAGCCACAACTCCACGTCGAGATATAATGTATCACATTACACCACATTATCCTAGTTTATCTTCTTTGCAGCACTTAGCTGAAATTATCTCATTCATGTTCTGTTTGTTGTTTATCTTTCTCAACTAGAAGGTGAGACTTTAATTCAGGACATTTATTGCAGTATCTCCAGAACCAGCATACTGCCTGGAACATAGAGGAAACATATGTTCTCTCGGTAAACATGTGCTTGTAACTATACGAGGTGTTTACCTTCTAATTAACTCTGAAATGTAGGCGTCAGGATCCCCATTGTACACGTAAGGGAATAGTACTTTTTCAAGGATTGATTTTTAAATATTTATATTATAGAAAAACAAGCTGAGGGTGTGTCTTAGCACATCCACTTTGCATTTGCACGTTCCGTTCTTTATGCTGGGTAGGGATACTTTATTATCCATATTGTAGCTAAGAATTTAGATATAGTCTAAATCTTATTGGGCTTAGTTTAGATATAGTCTAAAATCAGTAACTGATCCCCATTAGAACATTTTCTCCTTTAATATGGTGCTGACTAAATTCCAGAAATACTAACTAAAATCTAGAAATTGTTCTTTCTCGAGGTTGGATTCCGTTAAATGTGTTTTATACTAAGGATGGGAAACCAAGCCCAATGAAGAGATTGATTGATGGTATGAATCTTAGACCCTATTCTCATTTCTTAGGAGTATATATCTAAATATAATTTGGTAGTTATATATGTTTAAATTTAAAGATAGCTTTCCAGTATCCACCATTGTATGCAAAGTTCTTCCCTACCCCACCATGAGAAGTATAAGTTTCAAAGGGTTAAATTAATTTTTAAATATAATTTCAAATACTATGTTCTATATTTATTCATTTGGATTTTTACCATTCTCATCTAGAAATTTCAGATACCCAAATGTATTCCAGAATTTGAAAATTAAAAACCATTCTGCTAGAGCAATTGCTAACAATTTGCATTATTATCATCACTTTTAAATTAGTGAAAGGCATTTAGAGAAGGTATCTGTAAGTTATCCAAGATAGTGTCTAATTCCTCATTCGTAAGCAAGGTGGAAAAGATTAAAAAATTCTTTCATTACAGTTAAGAAAATAATTATTGGTTCTAGTAAATATTTATGGGTTTTTTTTGTTTTGTTTTTTGTGGGTTTTTTTTTTTTTTTTTTTGAGACAGGGTCTTGCTCTGTTGCCCAGACTACAGTGCAATAGCGTCATCATAGTTGACTGCAACCTCAAATTCCTGGTCTCAAGCGATCCTCCTGCCTCAGCCTCCCAAGTATCTGGTTCTACAAGTGTGCAATACCATGTCCAGCTAATTTTTACATTTTTTGTATAGACAGAGTCTTGCTCTGATGCCCAGGTTGAGCTAGTAAATATTTGTTGAATTAGTAAGTGCTTTCACAAAAAAGTTGTGTAATAAACCTTGCTAACTCCATGGTGCCAGTTATGAGAATCAGATGTCTTCAGCATATGAAATATTGTTGCAGTTACTCTCATTCTGTTCATCCTCACCTTCTAAGAGCAAAGTTCTCCAAAAAGATTGACTCTGACGGTAAATCAAATGAGGAGAGTTGGGCCTGAATGTAGATTCACATATTTAATCTGGGGCTTAGCATCTGGGCGCTGTGACCCTTGAAATCTTAGGAAGTAAAAAACAATTCCTTGAATATTAGAAATGAGACTAATCTTTCAAGAGCCTGGCTACTACCATAGAATGGTTAGCTTAATTAGGATGCTTGCCACTAAACCCAACAGATTTTACAAAAATGAGTTTTTTGTGAAACTAATAAAGGACCAGTGAAGGCTTAGGTAAACATTGTCTCTGTTTCTCCAAGTGTGTTCAGAGAATTCTCTGCATCACCTCCACCTGGGGTGCTTATTTAAAATGACAGTCTTGCCCTAACTGATTCCCCATTCCCAAACATAATCTCAGGAAGGAAGTTCTACTAAGGACCCTCTGGTGATGCTTATAGACACTGCATCTTAAAAATACTCCCTTACAATTTGAATTATGACACAATTGGGAAATGAGAAACATCTCCCTTACATTCTGAGATGATTCAAACCTCTGGAATATATGCTTGCCTGTGTATAGGTAACCCCAGCCAATCAGAAGGCTTAGCCAATATAAGCCCCAGTGAATTCATTTTCACTTCACTAAAGTCATCCATATGTATGAAACTTGTGTAAAAGCACTGAAATTTTATTCCTTAAGATGCTCTGTTGGAAAGCGCTAACTCATTAATGGGTGATATGAATTAAAGAGAAGATGCTTAGGAATATGAGAATTCTAACTAAAAATTCTTAAGCCACCCAGAAATAGTTCCCTTTAAGAAAAGTGTTCATCACACATCATGATTTGACCTTTGAAAGATACTTTTTGTTTCATATGCACTAATGATTTCACAATTCTCTTGGTCTTAAATTAGTAAACCATTACCAGACTTGTAGGTATAATTGGTCAGAATTCCTAGCCCTGTTTTATAGGTAAGGAACCAAAACCATATGAAATTTAAGTGGATCGTAGTCCTAGGTTTTTAGTGCTGACTGACACCAATGTAGCCAAACATTACTCTCTTTGAGGCGTATATATGTTGAAAGCAATGAGTGCTCAGAATCCAATTTTTTTCCAATTGTTGTTCTATGCCTCAAAAAATATAAGCTAGTAGTTTTTTTTTTAATGTATATATTTACCCTTTTTCACTGCTATCTTTGACCATACTTGTTAATTTCTTGGACAGAACCAAAGGAAATATCATTCAACTGAAGTATAGTCACACCACTTCTAGATTGGAAAACTAAAATAGAATGCAGCAGAGATTGAGGACTGTCCTGTTAATTTCACTATGAATTAGGTTTAGGAACTGCAACATTAAAGATTAGGTCTGCATTAAGCAATCAGATATAGATTGATCTGGAAATAGTTATTCTCAATTTGAGATGTTCTTTGAATATGAATAGTATGGAATGAACACTTGAAGCGCTCCTTGTTGACATTTTAATTTCACCAATGTATCACGTGTTAGTATCCAAATTTGGAACTGAGAAATTCACCATCATCCATAGCTAAAAGATCTGAAGTGTTCGTTGACACTAAGGTGGATGGTGTAAAAGCTGTGGGTGAGGGCCCTGCTTCCTTCTGACCTCTTCCTCGACCTAAATGTTCCAGGTCAGAAGGATGGGGTCCAAGAAGAGGGAAGAAATGGGTTGGTGATCACAAGAGGAGACTTGATTGAATGGGTCCCAGGAAAAATGGAGAGATTTATGTATCATAAATCAACCAAAAAAAAAAAAAGAGTAGCTTTTTAAAAAGCATGATTATGCTGAGTATAAATAGGAACATTACATTGCTAACTCTTGTTCCCCTCATTATGATCATTACTCTGGTCATAGCAATTTATCTTGTAAACCTCAAGTCCTTTAATATTTCAGCCAAATATTAGAAATGGGTTGATTTATGTCTTTAGTGCAAAACTATATAAATCCAAATAAAGGACACACAAAGACATAAATATCAGTTAAATTTTGTCTTTGACATCTTCTGTTGTAAATGTCGCCGCTATACTAACTGCGTATCTTTGCTGTAAGATCTTGCTAAAAACACTTGGGACTTGGAAAAAAGTAAAATACAAATTACGTTAGAATGAATTAAGAAAAGAGTTGCATTTTGGTATCCTCCCAAGTGGAGAGATTTATGAAAGCATCACACACCAAAAGAAAGGACTTCTTTCCTTTTCTGTTTCAACTCCACCATCACTTTCTCCACAGTTTCACAAGACTTCTTACTTTATTTATCACCAAGTTCCATAATTAACATATGGTTCATGTTATTGATTTCTCAGGTTTCAAAGTAAAATAAATTGAGCTTTCTTCTACGTTTAGAATATACAGTTTTTTTAAGGAACTCTAAACAAAGAGAAGCATTATTTGTAAGTTGGAGAGCAGCTGCCAGAAAACAGAAAATTAGGAATGGAGTCATGGGTGAAATAATGGAGATACTGTTCAGAGGTAACCCTTTGTATAGCAGGAAATTTTCCTTAGAAAAGAGACAGCTGAGTTTGCTTGTAAATTTTGCTAGAAACAGGCCTGATTTAGTAACATTTAGTGCTGGTTAGGAGACTGAAGACAGCACTTTCAGCTTTGGATACCAAGCAAGTGCCCTCTTTTATGATTTGTTTCAAATCTAAATACTTTTATAGTTTCAAAAGGTATGTGTGTATGAGAGGGCTATTATTAATTTTTTAATGTATAGAATAATATATAGGCAAAAATTTATCAAATCTGAGAGTAGAGTTTTCTAAGTATAAAACAGTAGAAGATATCACAAAGGAATTGATTCATGAATTAGACTATAAAAATTTTAAATTTAAAATATTATAAATAAAACCAAAAGGAAAATGCTAAAATAATCGCAAAAAGTATGATACAGGTTTAATATCCTTAATATATAAAAAGCTCTTATAAACTAATAAGAAAAAGAAGATTACCCAGTTTAGATATGGATAGGAACATGAATAAATTCACATAGATGTACATATACACAGAATGACTGATAGACATGTGGGAGAAATGTTCAACTTCCCCCAAAGGATTAGAGAAATACACATTAAAAATCAGAGTGTACCACAGGAGATGATTAAATAAATTATGGAAATTCATCAGTATGAAAATTATGAAATTCCCTGTAGTCAACTGTTTTTGCTCTACAAAAGTGGCAGTTTCAAATGATTCAAACTAATATTTTTTGTAATTCAATAAAAGGGTGTTTTAACATACCTTTTAATGCCATCTGTTGCAAAAAAATGGAAGTTCTCACATCTGAATCCTTATAGCCCAACATAAGCATTAACAGCATGGTATTACTTCCTTTGCTGTTAGGCAACACAGTAGGACAGATTTTTGTAAAATAATCAATGTGTATATATTAACAACATTCAGTTAATGTTTATCGATGATGATGATATTGATAAGATAGCACATATTGAAGGGCTAGGAAAAATGATGTGATAAGTTTTCTAATAAGACTGATATCACTTTTTTATCTACTTTAATATTATTGACACTTTACCGTTAAATAATATAATTGGGCTATGGAGGAATTTTACTTGACTGTAAATAGAAGCAATTGCTGGTGAGTAGTAAACTTTTAAATTGTGCCTATAACATAAAGTTACAAGCCTATTTTTACTACAATGGCAGGCACCGCTACAGGTTTCTTTAGCAGTCTCCAAGTTTTCAATATTTTTTTCTTGAAATCAACTTTCAGTGTTCTTGTTAAAATGAGCTCATAATAATTACAGTATACATTTGAGCAAAGGCTTTTAGGAAATATTTGTTATTCTGTGCCTGCTAAAAAAGGAACATTTCTTTTTAAATCCTGGATTGGCCAGTACAAGGGAGATTGCCCACGAATAGATAAGATATTATGAATGCAGAATTGATTTAACGAAGGAGTGTCAGGTGTTTTTCCAGTTTTTCTTGAAGTAAAATATTTAATGTGAGACTCAAAATGCTAACAGCGATCTTCATAATAGCGTGCCTATACAATAACATCTTTGTATATAACTCCACTATCTGCTCAGAGATAACGTACGCTTCTCACAATTAAACAGGAGATAAAAAAGGAGAAAGTGAAGACAAAGGGAATTTGAATGTATGTTTATTATTTTTAAGCTTCTTTTTTTTTTTTTGGTTTTACTTTAAAGTTGTTGTTTCTTCCATTGTGGCCTTTTAAACATAACAAAGAGGAAAATAAACCAGTGTGGATGACAGTAAATGAAAACTGCTGAGGATACATCACTTACAGAAAGATAAATACCCATAGCTTTTGTAGTGCCTTTGTTGGATTTAGAAAACTGGCACCACCAAACACATTAAAAATAGCTTTTATCCCAGACTGAAACATCTCTATAGTAGCTAAACTTGCTGTGTTCCAGGTTGGCCCGTGAGCCCATAAAGCCCTCAAAGCAGATACTCTTAAGGTAGAGGCAGCAAGCTTTGATGCTAACTTACAGCGTGGATTAAGGAAGAGTCCCATTTCACTGGGACAGAAACCACTGAGCTTTCTTTCCTCTAGCCAAAATAATACAGTCCTAGCCTCTGGTGATTGATGAGCATGTTGCCAGGGGAAATGGAAGGGAAGATCATTTCATTGTCTTTTACTTGTCACAAGAAAGCCATAATTCAGATATCTGTTCTTGTTCTGATAAGAGGCCTAAGGAAGCATCAAGAAGGACTCTGAAGCCTGTTATATCGAGCTGCTTGCTGGATTACCTTTTAAAATGTAGTTCCTAGTTCCCTGTCTCACAAATAGAACACGTGGATAGTTGGATAGCCCTTGACAAGCCATGCGGCTTTTGACTACTACAGTATGGCATTTAAGCTGAGAGAAGGCCATTTTAATAAGTACAGGTGTCCTCCTATTTAGCCAAAAAAAAATATGCATTTCTAAAAAGTATCTATGTAATGAAATTCCCTAGGTAGAATTCTTTGACGACTTCTGGCGTTTTTAAATTGGATCTTAACAGTTCAGAAAACCTTGGGAGCTCAGAAACATACGCTGCAGCTAAATTCATAAATGCAAATAAATGATAGTAACTAATGAGAAATGATGATGGGGAAGCACCCATTGGGATGACACATCTGGACCAGATTTTGTTGCCTTTCTACCACTGAGAAGACTCCCCTGAAGGCATGGGCAGTGTACTCACCAGCGTCGCTGCCCCAAGCCCCTAACCCCCATTACCCCCAACAGACCTCTCTAGGCTGCAGAGCCACTGTGGAAGCTGTGGGCATCACACTTCAAGCCAGGAGGAGCTCAGGATTTCACTTGCATGTGTCTCTGGTAGCATTTGCAGAATTGATTCTGATAGATTCAGATTCAGACTATCCAGTTATCACCTAAGAGGGAATGTCTGAAGTCGAATGGGATTCCTGTTTATTAGTGTTTCCACGTCAGTCTTGAGCAAGAAGGACAGTACGTTCTGAGTGCCCTTTGGATTGGCGTGTTTGAATTTTCGTTAAAATCCTACAGTACTTTGTTATCAGAAAGCAGGGATCCTTAAAGACAGTATTGGAGTGAGCATCTAAAAAAGGCTCACGTTGTATTATGTAGTATATATTGGAAACGTGTTTAAGATATCTTAAGTTTAATATATTAAACACATTTCCAATTCCATGAGTTCTTCCTTTGTGTCTTTTTCAGGCCTGTTTTCCAGTTCTGAGTTAGAAACATTTTAAACCTTTACTAAATTCAGTAGCTTTCTCACAAAGTATATTTACAGAAATTGCAGCCCATTCACTAAAGTTATTCCCAGAGCCTTTATCCAGTGGAGGTGGGCATGTATACTGTTTTATTTCCTCTCTGGCCTTGTGCTTCTTGCCTAAGTAAGTTAGAGAATTTTGGCCATTCCATTTGTTGCTGGAAAGATAGACTGCCTGTCCATTTAACTAATTCTTCACAGTGAAAGAATGACCATCCTGAGGCCACCGCTCTAACATTGGCTTGGAAAAGTCCCCTCCAAAGTGAAAGTACATGTCCTTTCTTCCTAGAGCAAACCTGGTAACTCTTTAGGTAATTGCGTTCTCTTCTCCTTTATTCCCTGACAAAAGAGAGGCCTAACTTAAACCGAAACCTACACACTGTCTATTCACTGAAGTCGTTGGATGCTGTGAGTGTTCCTTATTTTCTCAGAAACTGGCCACATCCCATTTACATTGACTGGTACAATTTAAAACTTTGAATGGAAAAAAAAGTGAATTAAATAGATTCTGGTTTTTATGACAATATTCACAACTTTAGAGCACTAACATTTCACTACATGCCATGTCCAGCCACAAAATTGAAGAACCTCTTTGTTGTGCCTTTTTGAAATGTACCATAGGGCTTCTCAGATTTGTTGTAGAACTCCTCTTACTGGTGCAATTTTCCCATTACAACTTTCCATCTTTTCTTCTTAAACTTGACTTTTGAGTTGTACACAAAATCATAGGTGACTTTTTTGCTATGTCCTTCTTTTTTTAATTTATGAGCCTTTATTTATTCATCTGTGCTGAAATCAGCTGAGCCTCATCTATAACAGAGCCGCCATTTTAAGTGACCACCAGCTGAGTTCGATTCCTGATTATATTAAGAGGAGAAAGTGGATCTTGCCAAGTTTGGGGCAGATTCTCCAACCTTGCAAAACTTGTTGCAGGCAGTTAATGGGCTTGAACTCAAGGTTCTTTTGTGTGCTTGTATGTGCACTTGTATGTGCAAGAAAGAGTGAAAGAGATACCCATGCATAGAATTTGTAAACTGGGCAGCACCCTGGTAGTTAGCTAGAAGCAAGAGATACCCTGTTGGCTCCCAGACCGTCCTGGAAGCTGCCTGTTGGAAAAGACTCCTTGGAGCTAAATCTCACATGGCTTCTTTTTGCCTGCATGATGTTCTTGTCCTAACTGACACCTTAGCAGGCCTTAGAAGAGGAATACTTCTTATATCTAAAGTACTTTGGAGTTTGGAGTCCTGCAGTTTGCCACTCAGGAAAATAAACTAGCATATTAACTCCCAGCAAATGCCACCTCCTTGGTTTGAAGCAGTTTGTAAAGCATTTTCTTCCTGGTTTGTGCGCACCACATTGTTTCAGCTCCTCTCATCACTGACCAGCTGGCTTGTTGGTGAATAGAGCTGTGGGCCCCTCGCCATGTTTCATGTGAGGTCTTGGCTGGGTGGCAAACAGGCAGCCTGTAGCCAGTGTCAGCAATTCAGGAGGAATTGGCACAGCAGTGTCCCCATTAATTTCTGCTTGTCACATACTGTCATGCAAGTTACACCAGAGAGGAAATGACCGTTAAAAAAAAAAAGGTACCCTTGTGGCACTGGGTCCCCTCCAGACGTTCCCCGAGGTTAAACAAGTGGATACAATTAGCCCTACACAGACAGCTGCGGGGAAGGGAAAGCCTAGAAGTGAGCCCCACAGCAATGTGTCTTTCCTGTTAGCAAGGAGTGCTAGCTATCAACATCTGCCATATTTTAACCCTTCAAAGGGACCGGTAAATTAAGGGGAGCTATTATCCCACGCTCTGCTGATCATTATCAATCATAATGCCTTGGGAAATTACCACAGTGCTGCCGTCTTGGTGGCAGGTTTTGTCCTTTGGGGGATCTTTTTTTTTTTTTTTTTAATGTTTTTGCTGGGAGCAGAGAGAAGAGTGGTAGGGCCAAGAGGGTGAGGGGAAATGGGCTCTTTAATCGTTTGGTAATTTACTGCCACAGGGAAAGGGACTAGAGCGGCAATAAACTCCTCTTCAGCTCCAACTGAAGTAGTTAAAATTGGTAGATTCCAGACGGCTTCTATTTCCAAAAAGATCGATCTTGCTGACTGACTTTGTCAACTTGTCTTCACCAAGAGCCATGGTGGCTTTTACAGAGCACAGACAAGAGGCTTTGGGAAATGAGAACCAGTTTTAGAGGAGAAAGGCAATCCAAGAAGAGAAAAGAAACTCTAAAATAAATAGAGGCTTCCAAAAACTGTAGTTTTATTTTTTAAAGATTGGAATGATTAAGCTGCTGTTATTCAAATAGAGTCCTGACAAACTTTTGTAAGCACATACTGTGCTTTGGGGTGAATTTGTCTAGTGAAAATTCGATTGCCAGCACAGAGGGACAGATGAGTGAGATGGTCCCATGTGAAATTATGTTTGTCGAAACTTACTCGATTGAACTAATTGTTAAAACTGTTAAGAGAGAGAATGGAAAAAAACTCCAACAGGTATTGGGTTCATATTTGTGGACTTGGAACTTTCTCTTCTGAAAAGATAGCATTTTGCTTGGGGACTTAAAAATGACAAGAGTTCTGAAAATGATCAGTACTGATGAGTATAGGAAACATGAGCTGATGTCCATCTGAATGATTGATTGCACTGAAGACAAAACAGTGGAGGGAATAATCATACTTGGATTTTACTGAGATTCTTACTTAATGTTACTGAGAGGGATTCTAACACCATTTCAAATAGCTTTAAGGGAGGGATGGAAGAAACCATTAGGATAATTGAGTAGAAGTGACACCGTTGCTGTATTTGTCTAGACTGCATCTCTTCCTGTGTGGAAGAAGAAGTGGCAGGATCACCAAGGAGAGGTTGGAGATACTGTCAATGATGAATGTTAGGGCCGTTCCAATCCTGTGACGTCATCTAGTCTGAATCCCTACTTTTATCAATTAGAAAACAGAAGCTTGAAGTTTAGGGACTTTTCTAAGACCTCACAGTGAAACAAGGCTCCACTTTCCAGGTGAACCGTTGACATCATTCCATGGGCTAACTCAGTACTGGAGGAGTTATGGCCAAGGAAAGCAGCAACAAAAGGGTCTCCCTACCTCATTGACAGCTGGGAGTCAAATCTGGGGTAGAGGTAGCTTTCTTCAGTAACAGCCACAGTCAACTTCTGCTGTGATGTCAGGCTGTAAATAGGTGGATATTGAAGCATATAATTTAATACATTAATAAATATCACAATTTTGTGTTCAGAAGTGGATTTAGTCAGCATAAAGTAGATTGTTATTTCAGTTAAATATGAAAACATATAGAAACTAAATAAAGTATGCTTACTTCGGGTTTAAATAGCATTGTTATCTCAGAATTTTTTCTTAGGCCTAATTTTCAGGATCTGCCATATTATGTCGGGCTTCAACTGAAGCACTTACCTGAAGATCGTGTAGACCCCAGAGGAATACTAGAGGATTAGAAACAGGAATAGCAGAGAAAATACCAATTGAGTGAACAATGATGAGCCAATTAAACAAAAAAACATTGGCTTGAACTTCATGGGAAGGCACCGAATCATTACTAACTCCTGTGGTATTCAGAATAATAACATCAATCACGATGAACTGCTTTGGTAGTCATGTGTCCATATGTAATTGCATAAAAATTCTCTTAGTTTTGGCATTCATTAATAGTGACTGTATTTTGTAAAATGGCATATTTCATTGAAAACACTCAAGTTTAAACATGTCAACTAAGACCTTGAAAATCTTTCCTAACATGTATTAAAATTATAATTGCCCGAGTCTCATGGGAAAAAGTAGTTTCTCATTTTAAGTCCTGAGGTTTCGACAGGATTTGGTATAGCATTTCATTTCACTCCTGGTCCTAATGACTCACCGCATTCTTTTCCCCAGAACTTATCCCTTGTGTACCCTCAGAGTTCTCTGTCATGTAGACACAAGCCTTGTGAATCAATAAGCGTGACTATTTTCATGAACAGTGGAATAGTTCAACCTCTGTAACACCACTGGAAGACATTGTCTAGTCTGCACATTTAAGGAAAATAAATATTTCCTTTATGTTTATATCTTGATTGGATTTGGCTTTTTAAAAAGATGAAATTCTTAGAGAAACTTCCCAAAGCTGAGCCTGGGGACATTGTCTTGCAGTTGGGGAGGTAGCACTGTCCTCATTTTACAGATGAAGGCAGCTGGCATAAATAGCTAATTAATGACTTGCCCAAGTTCACACAAGTAAAGAGCCAGGAGCTAGATTTGTGACTCTTGCATAACCCATTAGACTGTTTTCATTTCATCTAAGTCACCATAGTAGAATTAAATATAATTTATATGTCTTTGTCAGTACTCTTTAATGAGTAAGTCCTACTTACTTAAATGTTTTAGCATTTCCATGCCCTCTAGGCCATTAAAGTAATTTATTTTTATAATTTTAATTATTATAAGCCTCTTGGTATATAAAATAAATCCAGAAATGAAGTGAAGACAGATACATATAATTTTATTATTAACCCCCATGGTGTCAATGATAGGATTCAGAAATAAAAGCTTTTCATTAGATATTGGCTGTTCATTATATACATTGTTTTTTTGTTTAACATTTCTAAAATTACATTCAAAGTTATGAGGAATATGCTCTTATTTCTGCAGATATACTTTACAACCATTCAGGAATACATACTGTGTGTTTTGCAAAGATACAGCCTGATATCTTTGCAAAAAGTTAACAGAAATGCCTATGTGATTGTAGTTTTTTAATATTTCCTCACATATCTGTAAATTGTCACCTGTTTATGGTTACTGTTGCCATATTGTCATGGAAAAAAAGAGTACACATTCGGATAGTCTCCAGTTAAATTCTCTTCTCTCCAATGAAAAGATCTTGCTTTTAAAAAAAAAATTCTGAGAGAATGATGTACAAACTTTAACATATTAAATATTATACATGAACTTTAAGGCAGTTGTGAATTAGAGTCCAACTTAGATCAAGACAAAAATTTGTTCTAAATGCTTCTTTTTGCCTTAAAATATCAGCAATAATCTAGTACCAAAAGTAGAGGTTCATTAAGACCTTAAGACTTCTTAGAAATTTTTTCTTGTGTGACTTAGTATTTTACACCTTTATTTGGGAACAAATGAAAATTATGAGAGACCACTGGAAATAGAATTTTAGTATTTTGAAGGAATTCTTACATTACATTGTTCCTCCAAGCAGTTCGGAGATCACTCCTGGAATTTCTATGTCTATTTAGGGTTTTGTAGGTATTAGAATGTGTCTACTTTGTTTATAAGAAATAAGAACTCCTAAGTTGTAATTTTTACTATTGACTTTTGTAATGATCAAATATGGTATCTCTATAGGAAATACTTCTTAAAGGGGTTTAGTTGGTAATCCACACTCTGCCTCAACAGCTAGGAATGACTTTAATAAGCCATTATAAACTCCGTCATTAGGTATCATTAAATTCTTTTTTTTTTCTTACTTCATTTATGCCAGGTAAATTTTTATATTATGAGAGCTGGATTAAGCCAAAGAAGGGCTTATAAAAACCAATTAGAATGCACTTGAAATTCACGTTGTGAATGTAACAGGACATATTTTCAAAACCAGCATTCTAGTTGTTCTGTCAGTTCCCAAAACATGACTGGGATGTTGAAAAAGGTTTGCTTTCCACATTGTGACATAAATCCATTTCTTTCTGTTATTTTTGTTCAGAAATGACATGTTGCAATAAGGTTTTATCACAGCGACTCTATATTCTTTATAGATTTTGTAGGTTCATCCCATTCCCATTTTACTCTTTCTTGTAATTTGCTAAATATAGTATAGTACCAACCCAAATTGAAATCTTGAGAAGTTGACAGGGTTGATCTAGTGGAATCTATAAATTAGAAATGTAAATAAAACGGGAGGAATCATGTTTAACCTACTGAGGAGGCCATTTTTAAAGGCTTTAAGGCATCACTTATACAAGAATCAATGAAATTATGAGATTTTCAGAATTGGAAAATACCTTGGAATTTATATAGTCTAGCCTCCCCACATTGTATTTAAGAAAGTGAGTCCCAGAGAGGTTGGGTGAGCTGCCTAATGTCATGCAGTCAGTACTAGTGCTAGGACTGTAACCAAGTTCCTATTATTCTAGTCCAGTGGACTTTCCAAAAGCCATATAAATGTGATTTTTTTCACTGGTGTCGAATTATATCCTTTAATAAATACCTATAGTTAAAAGGTTTTGTTATTGGTTTGAATGTTACTATATTTACTTGCACATTGCTCTAAAAACAATGTTAGTTTGAACTTTGCCCTCATTTTTACTGGACTAACCCCAGAATCAGTAACGCTTTCTTCACTAGAACTTTCATTCTTAACATTTTATTCCCTTCAAATAGAGCCTCATTCCAAGTCTAGTGTATTTATTTTTCTCCATGAAGAATTGTAATAATTTTTGTCTACCTATATCATTTCAAGTAATGCTCATGCACTATCAAAATTTTTATTTCTTATACTATTTCTCTGGTGATTACTTGCATATTTGTCAAATAAGGATATATGTCGAATAAACACATGGCTTTTAATTCAATTCAATAAACATTTATTGTGCGTCTTCTGTATGTGAAGCACTATGCCATCACGGGACTGCAGATGACTAAAAATAAGGAAAGCAGAGTTCCTTCAGAAACTTACAGGACACACATGATAAGTGCTGCACACCAGTCAGAAATTCCCTGAAAGCCTTAAAAAGGAGTGCAAAGGAGGCTCCAAGGATCAAAAACGTACATGTGATTATAGGAATGAGAATTTAGCATGCCTACCCTGAAGAATTTCAGGTTTGATTTTGGACATTGACATATATGGTTTTTTTTCTCTGATCTTAAGTTACAAAATCCTCTTGCAAACTTTGCATTAACATTCATTAATTCCACAGGTGTGGATGGGGAATTGGGGTTAGGATATGAATAGTTTTGTATTTGCCTTCTGTGGAACCTTAGAAGCAATGCCTTGACTAGATTGGGGGAAGTACTATGATACTTACAGATCTTAGGATCAAGAGACACCATCTGCTTATTCCATTTCATTGTTGTGGTGAAAGAGAGTCCCTGGCACCAAGACCCCTGGTTACTAGCCATGTGACCTGAGCAAGTCATTTAACTTCTCTGAACCTCAGTTTCCTTATCTCTAAAGCAAGGATGAAATATGCAAATCAAATGAGTTAAAATGTATGAAGTATTTTGTAGACAGTCCAGCATCCTATGATATAAGGGATGATAATTGTTCTTCTTTGTACTTTCTAGGACTTTTCAAATATAGAAACCCAAAACTAGATACCAGGTGTAATAGACACCAGGGGTCTGACTGGTGATGATGATGGCTTATCTAAATTGTCTAAACTGATACCAAGTAGATTTTGCATATAGGCCTTAATGACCCACCAAGGTCACTTGATTTATTTGGTGTCCCTAAAGGCCTTTCTTCCTTCTGGTTTGGGCCTTTGTTGACAGTAAAATGCCTTTTTGTATTTCCTTCCATCTCTTTTTTGCTGGTGATATAACAGTTGCCTCCTGAAATACTGTTAAGAATCTTCATATTCTCTGGAAAGTCAAATCCTGTAAACTTTTATCTGTAAAATTTGTAAGTATGGAACACACAGTATGCCATCATAAGTTTAGAGAGTTGATTGTAAGAATTTTCCATTGTGTATAGAATACTTAAAAAGTGAAAGTCCAGGGAATAATATACTATAACATCTATGCATTTTCCTCAATTCTTAGTCATTGTGTTTTCCTGATGGCAGCTGACCAAATTGAAATGCTAATTTTAAAAAATATTCTGATATTTGATGTATTTAAAATATATCAGTGTTTATTGGCATGCTTTAAGTGGGAAGAAGAAAGCCAATCTAGCAAAGAAACGTATTCTAGTTTTATATCTAATTTATTCCATAAATCCTTGTGCAGCAGAATGTTCAAGCTACTGTGTTAAATAATATGAGCATATCATATAAATACAGCTTATAGATAATTTAACATCTAGAAATGGAAAATAAGATATATAGAGAAATAGCCACCACATTAGGCAGTATATGACAAATGTCATATAAGCGTTGCAAATGACACATGCCACAGGAATTCAGAGGAGAGAAAAATAAGGACTGGCTTCCTGAAGAAAGTGGCAATTTTGTAGGACCTTAAAGATGTTATCTGAGGCATTCGTGACACAAACCAGCAGAAGCCAGGATTGCTCAAGATTTGCCAATTTCCACTTAGGCAAAGTTGGCATTAGGCTGGCCACTCCCAGAGAGAGGTGGACAAGAAGCCAGTTAAGCAGGAGAGAAATGGAGGTGATCAGGGAGGCTCTGGGAAACAGTGGCCGGCTCTTAGATGGGTGGCTGATGTTATCGTTGTAGTGTTTTAAGCTGGTTAATCTGATAGTGATGTGCTTATGTAGGAGAGATTACAATAGGAGATCAAAGAGACTGATCCTGTAGTTTGGGAATGAGATAATCCGGATCTATACCAGGAGGGGAGTGGTGGTGATTAAATGGAAAGAAATGAGAAATTGTGAAGAAAGACTTGACTGGACTTGGTTACTCATTGTCTCCAGGAAAAGAGAAGCACAAATAGGTAAGTAATTGTCAGTTTGGGGAAGAAGGTGATTATTTAGTTTAGTCTTGTTGAATTTGGCCTGGAATAGGAAATTATAACTGAGGGCATTGCAATAACCTGCAGCTGCAACTTCTGAGCCCCAGGTAACCTTTGAGGAGTCATGGAATCTAGGAGAGGTGCCGAAATACTGAAAGTGGGAAATGTTCTATTTTTTAAAAGATTGGGAAAAAGATGGATTCTATAAAATACAACTCAGCAAAATTGATATGTCTTGGGTATTTAAAAGAATGAGTTGTGAGCATCTAGAAAAATAACTGGTTGATAAGTATGAAAAGATGCCCCCACCTACTATAATCAGAGAAATGAAAAGTAAAATGATAGTGAAATATTTCTCCCATCAAATTGAGGCAAGCACAAAAAAAAATTTGATAATCTCAGGTATTGGTGAGGCTGTCATGAAATAGGTAGTCTCATACACTACTGATGGGAATATAAATTGGTATATGTTGTATATGCCTTATCTGAAATGTTTAGGAACGGAAGTGTTTCAGATTTCAGAATTTTTCATATTTTTAAATATTTGCATATATTAATGTGTGATGAGATATCTTGGGGATGGGACCCAAGTCTAAACATGAAATTCATTTAGGTTTCACATATACTGTTGGGGAAATATGATTGAGGAATTAATGAGCTGTGGCTCATAAGACCATTATTTTATTGTATAACCCAATATTACTATATTAAAGACAGAAACAGGAGTTTGCAGGGTTTTGCCCTGAAGGAATGTGCGGACTCAATGGTTCACTTATTAGAGGCTGCTCTCATGGGAGAGCTCTCAAATCTCTGGTAGGGATGTTTTCCAGGAAGGCTTCCCGGTATCTCAAAATCTGTGAGCTTCCCTGTGTCTTGAAAGACAGGGCAAGGATGGGAGCATGGCCCACAGGATGGGAGCCGGAGACAATGAGTGCACTTTGCCCAGAGAAGCTCCCCGGTGGCTATAAACAATCTGTTTACTAGAGATGGTCTTCCTGCTCTCTCCTGTCTACCTTTAAGTCCACCATAACTAATCAAAGAAATATTGAGTCACTGTACCTCTTTTGTTTTACCTTTGTTAATTCACAACTACCTCTTACAACTTAGAAGTTAGCCCCTGAAAGGCTTTGTACCTGTTTGTTCACCTAGATAGATTAGAAGCCCCTTGAGAGGACTTTTGACCCTAAACCACTACCTGTATCCCCTAGCAACTGCATTCCCTGATATGCAAATATGTTACCCTGACAATTGGTAATTGATGTCTGTGATTATAAAAACCTGTATGAATCTAACCATATTGCTGGCATTTATGGAGATACGCCAGTCCCCTAGGAACTTCCCGCTGTGTTATATCTGATCTTTATATATATATAAAACTATAAACTATACCTTAGTCTCTGTGTATTCTTTTATTTCTCTCTGTTGCCTATCAATTTCCTTATCCTCTGTGGCGACCCCTATCTTAGGGACTTGGCTCCGTGGGGAGAAGTAGCTAATCTCTTCGCAGGCCTGCCTCAACTACTCACTTTCCCGCATATACCTTATACACACAGCTGAGGTAATTTTATACAGTATTTTTAATAATTTTGTGCATGAAACATAGTTTGTGTTAAGTACTTACACATGGAATTTTCCACTTGTGGCATCATGTTGGTTCTCAGAAAGTTTCAGATTTTGGAGGATTTTGGATTTTCAGATTAGGGATGTTCAACCTGTACAGCATTTTGGAGGCAATCTGGCAGTATTTATTAAGACTAAAAACGCATATATTCAGTGACTGAGCATTTTTATTTCCCAGAGAAATATGGTACACGTGCAAAAGGAGGCATGAATAAGAAAGTTTGCTGTAGTATTAATTATAATGCAAAAAAATGGAAATAACCTAAGTGTTCATCAGCAGGGGGATGGCTGACTAGACCATGATACCATATGGAATACTATGTGACAAAAAAAGAATGATACAGAGCTATAAGAAATTATCTTTAAGGGATAGTATTGAATGGGGAAAAAAGAGCCAGTTTTAGAACTGTAAATATGGTCAGGTTCCATTTACCTGAAGTACATGTACATCTCCTATAATTCACAGAACCAAATCTGGAAAAATATACAACAAATTGAAAATAGAGGCTACCTCTTTGGAAGAGACTAGGATTAGGGTAGATGGTAAATCTGCTAGATTTAGCAAATAAAAATTTATAATGCCTAGTTAAGTTTAATTTCAAACGAACAACAAAAATTTTATTATAAGCATGTTCCATGCAACATTTGTGGCGAGAGGTTTGTATGATCATAAAGAAGTGTAATGAACATTGGAAACAAAGGAGGAAATGTGGGAGAGGGGCGAGGGGTAAAAATCTACCTGTCAGGTACAATGTACATTATTCTGGTGACGGGTACACAGAAAGCCCTGACTTCAGCATGATATAATTCATCCATGTAACAGAAAAACACTATACCCCTTAAATTTTTTTGAAACTAAAAAAAATTAAATTAAAAATTATTCATTGTTTATCTGGAGAATTCAAATTTAACTGAAAGTTCTGTATTTTATCTGGCAACTGTAGTAGTTGGTAAAGTAGAACTTCAACTCTGTGATTAAGTTTCTCAGTTTTTCATAACACAAACATACTCATATATTCTTTGTATGATAAAAAACAAGATTTAAGTGTGTATAAAGAAAAATGTAGTAAGTACTAGGAGTTAGCTTGTTTCATTAATTTTATGTCAGATAGTGTTGCTAAACTGGTAGATTAAAGATTATTATAGCCATACAAGATTTTTATTGAAAAAGACTTTTTAATTTAGGATACCCAGTACTTAGTATTGTGCCCAGCATATTCTTTTGCTGTGTGTTCAGTGAATGTTTATTGAATGGCTGGATGGATAAATAAATTGCAGTATGAGGCAGATTTTTGGCCCCAAATGAAAAAGCAGCAGTCTTAGCAGCAACACGGGTTCTTGGAAACGATAGAGCTACATTTAAAATTTTTTCATGAAACTAGAATACCCTACCCTCAACATTTTCTAATTTAATCTTTATCACGTCCTGTGAGGACAAATATTATTTTGTTAAAGAGGAATGAAGGGTTCAAAGAGTTGAAGTACCATGTTTCATCAGTTCTAAGATACCCCTTTTTCCCCACAATGTAATAATGCCTTTGAAATGAGAATGCATTTTACAGCTACTGTCACAGGCATCAGTCACAATCTAATTGTTATTGCCCGCACACATGCCTGAGAACTTGCAGAATTAGTCGATGGTGTGGATGAATATTCTAGAGATAACAGTGGATCTTTATTGCTCAATCATCAGTGCCCTTCACAGTACGGAGGACAAAATTGTGTGGAAAACAGACATTGACAACTCTGAGTAGAAAATGGATGTGAAAGAGCACAATTCCAAGTATGCAGAAATTCTTGGAATACCTGATCAAATTATTTCACTTATATATTAATTTTTATGCATGTTCAAGAATGGTATAGATAAAAATCCAAATTTGAAGTCTAGAAGAGCCCATTTAATGGGCATAATTAAAACCTCTAAATGATAAAGTGTTTTATGTCATCATTAGACAATCATTTTTTTCTTAGTGTTGTGGTAAATTAATAGTGAATCTTAAAATAGTTGGTGCTGTAGATTCGATGAAATGGACATGTTAATTAGCTTGATTCAATCAGTCCACAGTGTATACATTTATCAAAGTATCACATTATACCCCATAAATTTATACAATTATTATTTATCAGTTAAAAGTAAAATATACAAAAGTACCTAAGGTTACCCAAAAGGAAAGGTAAGAGTTCAAAATCTAAAGCCGCTACCCTGAGTCACTGCAGTGTACTTATAGGGTGAAAGAAAGAGGACCGTACACTTTCAGTCTTACTTATAATTAACTTTTGACTTTGTGTTTCAAGAAATTGAGAATTGTCAGGGAATAAGTGGTGATAAAAATATTGTATCTTTAACATTAACTGGAGAACCTTAGATTCTTCCAAATGGTGACAAATGATGATATTTGCATTTATATAATAGATTTTACTTTTCAAAGCACTTATACATATGCATATTACCTGATTACTATAATATTAATGAGAAAAATATGGTATCCTTTCATTTACCTATGAGGAAACTGATACCAGTGGAAATTAGGTGAAGTGATTATATTACTTAGAAGTAAGAAGCAGATCCCAAAGGAAAACTGTGGTCTGTCTTGGTCCATGAGACCTCTAATGACGAGCTTGCCAGGGGGTCCCGAATAGCATACCTATACTGGAATAACTTCTCAGACTTGGATGGATATTGGAAAGACAGGGATTTTTTTTGGGGGGGGCTTGTATAAGAGATATAGAACAAAGTAAATTGCACTAATCTCAAGCACACAGCTTATTTTTTACTGGTATAACCACCATCCACATCAAGATACAGAACATGCCAGAGTTTTTCTTGTGCCCTTCCCCCAGTCTTTAACCCCCTTGCCTAGAGGTAATTACTGATTTATTTCATATAAAAAGTATGTACTTTTCTGTGTATAGCTTCTTTTCCTCAACATCATATCTGTGAGGTGAGTTTTTGTTCTTCTGGCTGCCAAAAAGTTTCCCAAGTGGTTGAAACTATTTGTTTCACCATCAGTGTACGAGAGAGCTGATTGTTCCACATCTTTGTCAACGCTTGATATTGTTAACTTAAACCATTTGTAGTGGTGTTCTGTTGTGCTTTTAATTTTCAATTCACTTGTGACCAATAAGGTTAAGCACCTTTTCATAAGCTATTGGACATTTGGATTTCCTTTTTTGTAAAATGCCTGCTCACAGTTTTCACTCATTATTAAGCACTGGGTTGTGTCTTTTTCTAATTGATTTGTAGGAGTTCTTTATATGTTGTGGGTATGAGTCCTTTGTCAGATATATGCAGTGAGAAAATCTTCCAATACTTAGGGATTTGAATGGCTCTCTCTTTACCCAGATAGGGCAGCAAACTGATGGCTCTATCAATGCTTGCACCTCTCTTATCTCTGAGAACTTTAAAAATATATAAAGATAAAACATTTTTCCCCATGCCTTTTTAGCCTATTTTGGTAATTCATAATATGGAACTCAACATCCAATACTGGTACATTTTAAGTCTGTAGTAAAATATTTTTAACTACTAACTAAATATATGGGACAGATAGTAAAGTCTCATAGCTAGACTTTTAAACATTAAACACTTTCAATTTCCAGTGTACATTTTGTCTACCAAAAAAATACTGATAACACAGTGCCAAAAGAGAAAAAAGAGTTTACAGACTTTAATGATGAAAAATATTTCCTTTAGCTTATACATTGTGCTGCTTTTTGAATGCATAGAGTGTGATTTTATGTGTAGAGAGTATATGCATGTTTGTGTGTGTGTGTGTTTGTGTGTTGAGAGGGGTATAAATACTATATTCCTCTTAGATGTACCACAAAAGTACAAAATAAAAGCAAACTACATTCAGGTACAAACTATTAAGAAACACCAGTTAGCACTAGCGAGCCTGGTACCTCTTGGCAAACCAGTAGGCACCATGTCTGACAGTCTAAGATGACCCTAAAAGTCTGTGCTAAAAAGTTGCCTTCTCACAGCCTTAGAGAGCAGATAGAAAGCTTCAGAAACCATTTTGAAAGGCTCTGTATGCTGATTCCAACGAACAGGAGGAAAGAAACAGAGATTGGAAGTACTCAGAGAAAGATAAAGTACCATCTTTGTTGTGATAGGAACTACTTAGGGTTTTTACAGCGGTTATTTTTTTTTTATATCTATATGTCATCAATTTAATTTTTCATAATCATATAACCAATAGGTAAAATACAAATTTAAATCTCAACAACTATTCTTACATGAATTCAGGGCATTTATAAATTTTACATAAAATATACACAAAAACAAAGCATTTCATCTACTAAATGCTGTCATAAGGCCAGGTACCTAAATAAAATAGAAATTAGGAACTATAAAGTAGGGACTATTAAGACCTTCTTTTCACATGCAAAAGGGGAAAAGTGAGCTTTCTACTCCTATTTTGCAACCCCCTCAAAACACCCAAAACCCTCTTCCAAAAAAGAACATTTTCAAAATATGTATGGTGCAGCCTGATGTATATATTAGGTAGTTTAAGGAAAGGCAATGATTCCAAGTAAAAACATTGAGATATCTGATTTAAAGTGAAAAGGGATTTATTTAACTTTTGTACAGCAGTTATTTTTAATTAAGAATCTTACTCTCAGCCTAAAGAAAGTTCAAGGTTGTTCTGAGTGAACACTAGTGATTTAGCTTTCATTCTAAAATATTTTAAGCAAAGTAAATGAGTCTAAAAAACAATTCATTACTTATTTGTGTCATTATTTGTCTCTAAAATTGATTATTATATTGTCTTTCAGAACTACCTCTAGCTTTTACTTTTCCAATAATTTTGTACTTTAAATATTAAAAGCATAAAACTTATGGAGCATCTATTCTTTCCTGGTATCTATGTCAGTAAGTCGCAGTTAAAAAATAAATAAGTTGTACTTACTATCTTTATGTGGCTATAAGT
Organism: Cheirogaleus medius; assembly: GCA_008086735.1. Lineage (NCBI taxonomy): Eukaryota > Metazoa > Chordata > Mammalia > Primates > Cheirogaleidae > Cheirogaleus > Cheirogaleus medius. Next base: position 44,653,677 of record VBSM01002217.1, read on the forward strand.
CTGTTGAGAACATAAAACAACACTGTTTATGATTTTGAAAATGATGTGTCATTCCTTAGAAAACTCTTGAAGTGCTCTGCTTTCTGTTTCTGTGGAGTATTTTTTTAAAGGTCCTCATAGGACTTTTCCACAAACTTTATCAGAGACTTACTACATTTTATTTTTTCAAAGGATTGCTAACTACTAACTTAAAAATTAGTAAAAGGGACATTAATATGTATGTATAATTCGAACTCGCAAATTCAGAACAACACAAAAAATTATAAATCATTCATAATCCTACCGCTTTAAACATCTAACATTAAAAAAGTAGAAATCTCTCCCTTTTGTTCCTCCATTTCACCCCTACCTGCAGAGATAACAAGCTTTTAACTGTAGCCATATCTGCTTCCAAACAATTTTTTTAAATATGTATTCAAACTAGAGTTGCCAGATTTAGCAAATAAAATAAGAACATTCAGTTAAATTTGAATGTCAGATAAACAATGAATAATATTTGTACATAAATATGTCCCACATATTGCATGCTACACACTTAAACTGAAAAAGTATTTGTTCTGCACCTGAAATGCAGATTTAACTGTGTCTTATATTTTATCTAGCCACCTTAATGCGGACATAGCCACACGTACATAAACATTTACACTTTTATCAAAATAGAATCAAGCTGTACATATTACTCTAAGACTTACTCCTTTCTCTATCGATTCATCTAGTTTACATTTTAGAATTACTCATGTTCTTCCTAATGGCTGCTTGATATTACATTGTAGACACATCATAATTTATTTAACTATTCCTTTATTGGTTGACATTTTAGGTGTTTTCATTTTTTTACTCTTTCAAACAAAATATCACTGAACTTCTTTGTATTGACTCATTATAGACTTGCACTGTTGGTTCTGTAGGGTGAATTCCTAGAAGTGGAATTGCCAGAATGTAGTACATTTTTAAAGCAGTGTTCATTCCCTTCATACTTAGTCAGTGTCTGAGGCCTAAGACATGAAGAACTAAAGAGGGGCCATGTGCACCTGGGGCACAAGGTCAGGGGGAGCCCAGGCTTCTGGTGGAAGGCACCTTGTGCATGTTGGGCACCTTGCTTAACCTCGGAGTCGGCTTCTCTCCTCCACTGTCAGCCCCATGAGACCAGGCACCATTGTTCTACAGCCTGCCACGGCACCTGCCACAAGAGTTGACCTATACACAAATTTGGAATGAATGAATGAATGAATATGAATTTACTCAGGGGTTGCTTTGAGAATTAAATGAAATATTATATGCAAAGTTTCTGGGGAAAAAAAAAGTAATATATGTCCCAGCACTTGGGAGGCAAGGCGGGCGGATCGTTTGAGCTCAGGAGTTCGAGACCAGCCTGAGCAAGAGCAAGACCCCGTCTCTACCAAAAATAGAAAAAATTAGCCAGGCATGGTGGTGCATGCCTGTAGTCCCAACTACTCGGGAGGCTGAGGCAGAAGGATTGCTTGAGTCCACGAGTTTGAGGTTGCTGCGAGCTAGGCTGATGCCACGGCACTCTAGCCAGGGCAACAGAGTAAGACTCTGTCTCAAAAAAAAAGTAATGTATGTAAAGTACCTGGGTTACTCCTTTATTTTTCTCACCACACGCTCATTTCCAGTTAATTTCTTTGCGTTAAGAGGCTCTAATCTAGGGAGGGAGACATTACAATTATGGTAAAGTAAGATACATTCTGTAACAGAACTATGTTCAGAGTGCTGTAGGATTGTACAAGGCGGGCACCTAGCTTAGCCTAGATGTGAGGAGAACTGCCCGGGACATGACCAAGACTTACTAAAAGTAAGTCTTGAAAGACAAGTTGGAAGGAGCCAGCCAGACAAGATGTGTGTGTGTATGTTGGGGGATGGGGCAATGGAGGGAGCATTCCAGGGAGAGGGAAGCATTGGAAAGGGACAAAGATATACCATGTTTCCCCAAAAATAAGACCTACCCATAAAATAAGCCCTAGCA
>VBSM01002217.1:44655760-44676007 GCA_008086735.1 Cheirogaleus medius
TGAGGAAAAATAAATATAAGACCCTGTCTTATTTTTGGGGAAACACGGTAATAGAGCATGTCGCCTTCAGAACATAGCAACAGAGGTGGGGAAGTAGAGGGAAATGAAACCAGAGGTAGTTAGGAATCAGACATCAAAGTGCTTTAGTTAGCAACCTAAGTTTTACCTTTGTCTTATAGTGAACAGAAGGAGACTTCTGTGTGACTCAGATTTACATTTTAGAAATTCACTTAGTCAACACTGTGGAGAAAAGATGCATAAATTAAGAGCTATCTATATTGCAACACTATTGTAGTAATCCAGGCAAGAGATACTGACTACTTAACAAGGGCCATGGAAATGGGAGAGAAGGGCTTATTTCAAAGCTAATTTAGGAATTATAATTACCAGGTCTTAGTAACTCATTAGCTATGTGGCTGAGAGGAGAGAAGGAAGCTAAAATATCTGTCAGATTTCTATTATAGATTGATCATTTGGGTGGACAGGGTACCATTCTACAAGATAAGAAATACAGGCTGAAGAACAGGTTTTGATGGGAGTGAAGAAACTGTGCTGTTATTTTGGGACTGATTGAGGTTACGATTACTGTGGAATATTCTAGAAAAAATAGCAGGAAGTGTTTGCACATGCAGAAGTTTGCATATCTGGAGCTTGGGAGAGCAGTCCCAGCTGTCATTATAACTTGAGGTGCCTCAGAATATGACTAAATGTTGAAGCCATGAATGAATGAGGTGAGAGGATGGAGGCAGAATTTGGCATCTAAGAGACTTTTGAGAAGCATAGTTGCATGGGAAAGAAGCCAGGGAACACAAACAAATAGTGCGATGTTTGTGGTAGCCGTTATGAACAACAGAAAAGGGAGCTTACCAGAGACCCAGAGAAGGCAGTACTGAAAGCCCAGACAAAATTGGAGACCATGATGTGTAACCATTTTTATCTTTGTATGTTGATTTTCCTCTCAGCAGAACTAACACGTCTTATATTATCCTGGATAGAGCTTGACTTCATCCTTTGAAGTGAGGTATCACAAGAATGGAAAAACATGCACCACATGTACTCAACATCAAATTGGATACTCTTAAGACTAAGAGTTTCCTCCCGTAGAGATGCCTATCTTTCCCTGGAAATACCTATTGTGGTTTTGATTTTAACATTTACGTGCTGAATTCTTCTTTGTAAGATAGTCATTAGATTGTTAACCGAGTTCCTTTTTTTGCCTTAAGGGATAGCTCTTCAGTTCTATTTGGCCTAAAAATTCCCTTTCCTCTTGGCCTCCACGTTTTGAGGTGTGACCACCCAGAGCCTCTTCTTCCTATAGACTGAAGAAAGTATCCATGAGGAGCATATGGTCCTTCTCCCCCTGGAGATACATTTGCTGCTTCTGTCCTAACAGACCTAAGCTTAAAAATTCAGTTCCTGCAACAACATGAAATAAAAAATGTTGAAGTGCTGCCTCTATGAAGTCCCCATAAACAGCCAAGCATGCAGCTCTACCCAAAACAGATAATATGCACAGATGTGTTTATGAGAAGGAGGCATGAGTATTCTCAGTGTGTTTTCAGCTTCTCACCACGGCAAGGACTTCTTTTCTTTTTCAAGGAGGTACATTGTGGTAAGCAGTGTTTTATGACCCATAATAAAAATCCTTGTAAAGACCATTTTTTGACCAAATGAAGCTAAGTGTTCTTTTCAGAGTCCTCGTTTGCTCCTCTCCCCCTCTCTGTGTTGGAATGCACACAGTTCAGCATTAATGGATAACATAAGGAAATAATGTCACAAATTCTAGTTCTTATTTGTTAAGCTGGGAAAGCAACCAGAATTAATTATGTAAGAAAGTTCATTAGTAATGTTTTGCCCTATTCAACAGTAGCTTCTGAATATATGTTAAGTAAAATTTTATATCACATTCTTATAGTAGATGGTTATTATCCTATGAAAGCACTCAAAGAACAGTTTGAGGGAATCTCAGTAGTCAAGAGGGCCCTACAGAGAGTTCTGTCCAGGTGTAGGTAAAATGTAACTTTTAAAACCACTTTAGAAAGTTGGGTTATTTACAAAAAGAAACACATATTAATAATACATTCAGTGAATAATAACAGATGATTTCTAAGGACCTTTCCAGACCTAAAATGCTGGCAATCTTTGGACTTTCAAAATTAAGAACAGGAAACCTAATACTTGATGTAATTAAAATAATAAATATTTCAAGGATTATGTTCTTTAATATGAGCACAGTTCTGTTTATCTTAATGAGAGTTAGGGAAGATGGAAGGTTGTCCACATAGTAACTGGGGAAAACTAGGTGAATCTGAACTTGTAGTGTTGCCAGATGACATTGCTAATGGTGGGGGTACCAGAGCCTCTTCTTGACTTAGTGGCATCTCTATTGAACCCATTACCCAAACTGGGAGGTTCACACATTGTTTTATTGAAACCACCCTAGAAGAAACTGTTGTCCCCATTTTACGGATGAAGGAACTAAGACTAGATGCTGTCGGAGGGGAGGTTAAATAACAGGCCCAAGATCACCCCGTATACAACCTGGAGATGTGGCAGAGCCCTCCAAAATGGCCTGTTAAAGTTGACCTGTGAAAAAACAAATATTAACATACTGCATTTGTATCTTGAATTGCCTTTCCCCTTCCTTTCCCTTTCTAATGTTCTAGTCCAGACCCTTATTATGTCCAGATATAATAGCTTCCTCACACCAACTCCCATCCATTCTATATGCTAAAATGTCAATAACACACCATTCTTTTCATATTTTCACAACTTTTGCCCATTGACTACAAGATAAGACCATTGCCTACCCAGCAGTAAAGCCCTTTGCAGTGTAGTCCATTTTAGCAGTGTCCCTTCCCCAGGACCCTGGCTGTTGGGGCTGCTGCTGGTCTCCAAGTGCCTAAGCACTTGCCTTCCTCTAAGCCTCTGCTAGTGTCTCCCATGGCAGAGGCTTCCCCACACCAAACCTATTGCTAGCCCACCTCCCAGATTGGCGAGATGCTGCTTCCTCCTTGGTGCTTACCCAGTGCCTGTAGCTCCTTTGCTATTTGTGGTCCCATCACATACTGACTTGAAGTGTAAACGTGCATATTTCTGTTTTCTCTCCCATTAAAATAGGAGCACTTTGGGACTCTGTCTTCAGGTGCTTTTGTGTAACATCGGCTAAACACAACACCTTACATATAGTCTTACACATAGTAGGAGCTTCATAATTCTTTTGAATAATAAATGGTGGCAATTTATGATGTGTGTGTACTGTATAGCATATAAAGTACTTAAGTATATGGTATCCTACTTAATATATACAACCATAATACATATCAATATATATAATATAATATTTTGTTTAAATTCTTCCTTTTGAAGGTTATTTCAGTCTTATAGATGTGAAAACCAAGGCTCACAGGGTTGCAAGACCTGCCTTACATTATATAAATAGTAAGCACAAATTCAGATCCAAAACTTTTAGCTCTATATCCAGTGCTCTTTCTCTTTCAGATCATACTGCCCTCAAAAATGTAAATTTACATTTCATGGGCAGGTGGCTCACTGTATCCAAGAGGAACTTTTTTGGTACTTTCCTTTGTGCCTCCACTTGGCAAGCATTCAGTAAATGCTTAGTAAATACCTGAAAAGCCACAGTGCGGGATCATGACCTTTTCGCTAAAGAAAGACTCAGAAATCAGTTTAATTAGTAATAATGTTTTGTAACTCCTGTACACAAAGCCAAGAGCAAAAGTCATTATACTTCATCTTAGTGCATATTTATAAGCTAATGGGTGATTCATCAAATCAAGCAAACCAACAAATTTATATAAGGTGCTTTGTTGAATTCTGTGGGGAATATAAAGATGCACATGCACTGCATTCCTGTTCCTCAGAAAATTTATAGTCCTAGCTGAATAGCACTTGGCAGTTTAAAAAACAAATCAATTATATATAATATAAAATGATCGAATGTCTCCATAGTCCTGTGACAGAGGCAGAGCAGGATATATCCTGATTTTTATAAATGAAAAATTGAGGCACAGAAAAGTTGAGACTTGCTTACACAATTGGCTAGTGGCTAAGATGAAATGGAACTTAGTCAATAACACTGAATTAAGAGATCATACTTTAAGACATTGATGTGATACGAAATTAAAGTATTTTACACATAGCCAGTAGTCCATCCAATTTTGTGTCCAAGTGAAGACTCAGGCAAAGTGATTTGACCCATAGAACGCTTCTCTTAGGGATGAGGGGGATAAGGGACTTGCTTATAGTCGTACCTCTAGCTGTGGAACACTGTGAAAATCCCTGCCTCTTGATTCACTGGGCAAGTTGCTTCTAAAGGAGATGGCCAAATACAAGGGAAACATCCTTCACTGTTTTTGTTCCTTGCTCCAGTGTTCATTAGAGGCTTGGGAGATTTGTATTTCTAAAATAATGGATCAAAAGTCTTAACACACATAGGAAGATACTTTAATGGCTAATAGGTATGAATACTAATTTATATGCCATGCCTCTTTGGTCCTTAGTCCCTAATCCAAACCTACTTTTTCTGATTCCCATGGAGTTTTATCACTTGCTACAGTATTCCTCCTTGGGAGGAGGGAGTGAGTTGTTTATGACTTTATGACTTGACCCGCCTTTATAGGTTTCATGGCCATGGCCATTTCCAATTTAGTTTGGGTCTCACTTCTTTATGAACAGTCCCTGAACATTTATTTATTGGCAGTTGTTAATACAATGTACTGGGAGGCCAGTAAATCTGGAGGAAGAGTGATTAAAGCAGACCCCACTCTCAGAAGATGGGGCCATCGAGCAGTGAGTGAGCAAAGATGAAGGAAGTCCACAGAGTACCAGGAGGCAAGACCAGAGAGCGCAGGGGCTTTCTCTGCAGGGGCTCAGAGAGGAGAATGATCTGACAAGATCAGGTCTGCACATTAAAAATATTAGGCTAGGCCAGGCATGTTGGCTCATGCTTGTAATCCTGGCACTTTGGGAGGCTGAGGTGGGAGGATTAGTTGAGGTTAGGAGTTCCAGACTAGCCTGAGCAAGAGCAAGACCTCATGTCTATTAAAAAATAGAAAAATTAGCTGGGCATCGTGGTGGCATGCCTATAGACCCAGCTACTCAGGAAGCTGAGGCAGGAGGATCACGTGAGCCCAGGATTTTGAAAGAAAGATCAGGCTAGCCAGATAGTACAAGATGGATTTGAGGACTGAGCTCAGTGGAAAAATGATTGGTGTATAGTACACACGAGGAAGGGTAAGGCTGACCAGGCCCCCTGCAGGGAGGGGCTCAGAAGTGTAGAAGTTATATTATAAAATGACATGACTTTACTGAGGGACTCAGAAGAAGAATGAATGAAGAAGAGGAAAGACTCAATATTGTAAAGGTATCTGTTCTCCCCAAATTAATCTATTAATTTTTAAGAATCAGTGAAAATACAAAAGGGATTTTTCGGAGGGTATGGGAACTCAATAAAGTGATTCTAAAATCAGTCCAGAATAATAGCATGTAAGAATATCCAGAAATGCTGGGGACATTGGCGTGTGCCTATAGTCCCAGCAACTCAGCAGGCTGAGGCAGGGAGTATTGCTTGAGCCCAGGAATTTGAGGACAGCCTGGGCAACATAGAGAGACCCAGTCTGCAAAATAATTAATTAATTTATTTATTTATTTTAAAAAAAGAATAACCAAGAATTTTTTATAAAGAATGGAATGAGGAAACTTGCCCTATCATACATTAAAATGTAATCTAAATATATAATAATTAAAGGAGACAGGTACTCTAAACAGAGGTGGAAGAGTAAAGTCCAGAAATAAGTTCAAGTAATTCAGAACATGATAAAACCGGCATTTAAAATTGGTGAGTAATTTAATAAATGCTTAAAACCTTTGGCTAAAGATAGTATATACATAAAAATAGAATAGTACACAACCATTAAAAGTTAAGCAATAGATCTATATGGCAAATAGATCTACATGCAGATGAGTAGTATACATTGTGATGTGAAAAGACAGTTACATAATTGTATGCATTCGCGTTCCATTTATAAAACATAATAGCAATCTCTATGTGCGTTAGGTAGGCTGCAAAAAATGGGATGAGGTTAAAGAAGTCAGAGTTCTGAAGCAAAAGTGTTAGCTCTGGAGCATCCGAGGGATGTTGAAGTCATGCAGGAAGATGGTGAGTGTGGGGTTGAGAGGATGAGCCACAGTCCCTGAGGAACGTAGGGGGGTGACAGTAAGTGATAGTGATGAAGAAAGAGATGTCATGAACATTAATGGAAGGAGGTACACATCTCAAAGACAAAGGATAGCCACCTGGAAGGGATCATTGGCAACAAGAAGAGAATGCCCCCTTGTGCAGGGGGTCAGGGAGTGGGGAATGGCGGCTATGAATTGATAGTGTTCTTAACAGGTTTTAATTAATGTTAATTAAGTTAGATATGTTAGAATAATTTTCAGCTGCAAATCACAGAATACTCAATGATAAATAGCTTTAGATAAGGGCATTATTGCTCGCATAAATAAAAGACTGGAAGCAGGCAGCCCCACAGTTGATCCAGCTATTCATTGATGTCACCAAAAACCCGCACTCTTTCCCTCTTTACACTCTGGCTTTTTATGTGTGCAGATGATGTCTCCTCTTATGTTTCAGGATGGTTGCTACCCTCCAAGTTTATGCTCTCAAGTAGTAGTCAGTATAAGGCATGAGTAGGGGGTGAGGAGGAAGTACAGCAGAGAGCATTCTATAGTGCTCTTATTAAGGAGGAAAATGCTACCTGAAACTCTCTAGCCAACTAGCTCATACTGGACTCTAGGTCTCATGTTTATCCCTGGATCAGTTCCTAGCAAATGGAAATGTGATTGCCTTCATTGGCCTGAGCCAGTCCTTCATGACTGGGAACCGATGACGTCTGCTACAGCAGGCAAATACTAATCTGCTCTACTCCATGGAACACCAACTTCTCTAACATATTACCTCATTTGGAGAGGAGGGAAGTACGGAGTGAGGGGAAGATTCTCAAAAGAGGGAATTGAGACAGAGAATGAGGAAAGATGAGAAGGTATTTTGTCTAGTTATAGCCATCAGAAAGCATATTGTTAAAATTTAATTATATTAATAGATAAATGTGTTGAAATGGAGACATTCACAATTTAATATTAAATGTTTTTAAAAGCATTGCAAAATATTATGTATACAATGATAACCATTTGGGTCATTAACCAACAACCTAGGCACTTGTGCTTCATATTTTCTTATTCTGCAGTGCTGATTTTTATTTCGTGCACTGAAGAAGTTATAATTAACATTGCATATTTGTAGTTTCAGTTCCTGATGATTTTCCACAGTAGGTTAATAATAACTGTTATGATGAGATAATGATTCTTTCTTTCAGACTCTTCATTTAAGTCATTACATTGTCCTTCAGACACCAACATTTTCAGCCGTAGTGGAAATGAATTGTTATTTTTTATTTCTAGTTAGTGGAGACTGATTCTTTACCTTCTCGGCATTGTATCATCACTTCCAGGAATAAATGACAAGTGGATTCTTTTAATTCTCACTTCAGAATATATATTTGATTAATAAAATTTATACACAATGCCACTTGTCTTATGCTTTTATCCAGTTGCCTAGAAGCACTAAAGATAGAAAACGATCACTTCCAGTTGGGGCCCCTGCCTTAGTTTCTGCTAAAGTGCCAGAGTGATGTGTGGCCTTTCTCAGTCACCTCATCCCCTTCATGCACAGCGGCAGATTACACCTTATCCCCCTCGTGCACAGGGACAAAATGCCAGGCAATATGGCCATAGTTTTCCCTGTTCTTTGGAACAGAGCTCACCTGTGACTCTTTCAGCTTGTCTCCAGGTCCACTGGTTGATTGCTTGCTTTGAATTCACCAATTACAACTTCCCAGGTGATCCAGAAGTCTTAAGGAACCCACTTTAACCCTCCTCTTGCTTTCTCAGGATTTGATTTGCCCTTTGTGATCTTGAATGATGCATTCTTTGGGCCCTCCTGAGGAGCAAAGCGAGAAGTAGGGAGAACCTGTTTATAAAGCAGTTTTTGAAGCTCATTGTTATTGTTGTAGATTGATCAGTGAAAGCATACAGGAGCCCTGTCAAGTTTTGAAGTCGAGTGTGTGGGTATGTACAGTAAGATCGATGTGGTGACTATGGCAGATTCTACCTTAGTGCAGAAAGGAGTGGGTGAAATTGCCAAGGAATTAATGAACCTGCCTGAGTGACCCTCCAGGACCTTAACGTGGCTTTGTTATTCACTATTGCATTGCTTAGGTAGCAGTATTGAACAACATTTTATGGGAGAACTATGGTTTTAAAAGATCCTGGGACTAGATCCAGCAATTCCACATCTGAGTATTTATCCACAAGAATTGAAAGCAGGGTTGCAAAGGGCTAATTGTATATCCATGTTCGTAGCAGCGTTATTCCTGATAGCCAAAAACTGGAAACAACTGAAGTGTCCGTCAATGGATGAATGAATAAACAAAGTGTAGTATACACATATAGGGGAATAATATTTAGCCTCAAAAAGAAGGAAATTATGGCTCATGCCTCAACATGAATGAAACTCAAGGACATTATGCTAAGTGAAATGAGCCATTCACAAAAAGACAAATGCAGTGATTCCACATACATGAGGTATCTAGAGTAGTCAAATTCATAAAAACAAAGTAGAATAATGGTTGCCAGGGGCTGAGGGGAGGGAGAAATGGGTAGTCATGAAAGATGAAAAAGTTATATGTAGGAGGCTCAGATAACCCTACTTCTTTTCATATAGTCATAACTCCTACCTTAATTCAATATGTCGTTATTGGTTGTTTTAAAAAAAAACCCATTGTAACATGTGCTATATTTTAGACTATAGATTCCCAATACATTTCATGAGAAACAAACACACCACTATGAAGATATTTCTGTGAAAACTTGGATAACAAATTTGAAAAGAGTGGTTTACAGATTATAAGGGGAAAAAAGGAGTATTCTTGCTTATAAGTTATATATGTCTTGTTTTTAATTTTTAAATAAATAAACTATTGATGTACATTTTAGGTGCTAAAACTTCGGGGATGTGAATATATCACTCAGATTAGCTAGGTATATCCAAATATCCAGAATTGTCCGTTTACAGGTGTCATTTCTGCAATTTGTTGTATGATATAAATGGGATGTTTTTAGTATCTTTTGGAACTAATCAACTTTTTTGTAGTTGGAAAATGAGGTTCAATGATAAATCTTTTTTCCCCATTAGAAAAGCCTGAGGTAGCTTTTTAGTTTGCTTGTTTGTTTTGGTCTTAAAGAAATAAGAGGATTAGGAGCTCTGGAACACCTAAAAGAAACAATGACAAGACTTTAAGGATTTCTGGTATTCAGACTGAGGTCCAGAGTCTTTTTAGGGGAGTTGCCAAAGATAAAGCCCCACCTAAAATTGCTGGGAGCCAGACTTCATTCCACAATGGTGTCCTGTTGAAACATGCTTTCAAGTCATGTGTTTCAGAAAGATAAAATGAAGGCCCCAAGTGACTCTTTATCATAGGTATGACTAGATGTTCAAACCTTTTATACCGGGACTGGGCTTTGTAACATAAAAAGAGAAACTCTTAAACCTGTGTTTAACTGAAAGAGCCTTAATTGACAGTGTCCATAGTTCCATTGCATTGCATCATTAGGGTTACTGTGAAATATTTGTGTTCTATAGGACAGATTAATTTAGATTAAAATCTTGAGGCACTAATTTAAGAGTATGTCTCACAACACTGTAAATTGAGACAGAACAGATAATAAACTTAAGTAGAGAATTGTGTGAAATGTCTTTGATCTAAACACTTCTTGTGATGATTCTCAAGGCAAGGTGTTTTTTCTTACCTTATATAATGTTGTAGTTTATTTGTTTATATCATTCTCTGGAAATGGGACCATGTCTTATGCTTATTTGGGACCAGAGTTCCTGACGTAGCTAATCTCAATTTCACCTAGTGACCTTTGAGATGGTATGTTCCAGTGAAGGATGGTTAAAGACTGAGGGGAAGGTCCCCAAATTATGCTTAATACAGGTTCATAATGTTCATCAACCTAACTCACAGTTGAATTACTGAAGGTAATGAGATTTTTGGCAAGATTTTGGTATTTAAATCATTAATTCCAAACTCACTAGTTTAGGACTCATACTGTATCCAGATATTGGAAGTTTTAAAGAAAACCAGTTTGTTAACTGGCCTAATAAAATCTAAAGAATGGTCATTCCTGGGTAGGACTAACTTAGATCTATAGGCCTCGTTTACATGGAATCAATGTTAGTGCAGTCATGGGAATTCATACTGCTTAACCTGTACTTTGATATGATGCTGCTAGCAAGTCATTTTAATCTACTCTAGCGTTTAAACAAAGGAGAACTAGACCTGTAGTATAAGTGCAAAAATACCACAACTAAAACTGAATAATAATGATTATGGCATGTCCCAGGGAGGAAAACCATGCATTCTTCAAAAATCACATTGTATAAAGAGTTATATTGTGGAAGAATTTTGTTGAAGTGGCAAAATATTCACAATGGATTGTTAAATGTTTTTAAAAGAGCCATAAAGTAATGTGTACAGAATAATAATCATTTTTATTTAAATATAATATATATTATAGCTCTACATACAAATAAAATAAAAATATATGTAATTTTTAAAAGATAGACTGGAAAGACAAAAATTATTTAACAATAAAGTTTTTCTCTGTTCTCTGAGTGAGATTTTGAATGATTTTTCCATTTCCTCTGGATTTTTAAAAAATTTTATGTTTCTACATTAAGCATGTATATATACATTTTAATCAATTTTATAATTAAGAAAATTATAGTATGTGCTATATAAATAAATACACAAATAAAAGCCATACATGTTTCTTTTTTATGCTATAGTTTAGGCTTTTTATAAATTTTGGTAGGCCTTATTAATTAGTTCAAACTTTTTAATTTTTATACTTCTAATTGGCTGCTTAAATTGAACACTGCAACAGGAGCCAAGCAGATTTACTCTTTGTACTGTTGTAAGTGGGTGATGTTTAGTATATAGGAAGCTAAAGATGACAAGGCAGCATGACAGTACTTTAAGTTAGTCATGCTTTTTAAAATTCAGTGCTTACAAGTGTGTGCATGTGTTTCCAATAAAGACTTATTTGCCACAGCAAAAGACAACTTTCTTGAACATTTTGTGCTTCATTTTCACACTCCTATTTATTCATTGCAAGTTGTTTGACCTGCAGTGTTTCTCAAGTCTTGAAGGGCCAGCCCTCACCAATGCAGTCTTCTCCAGGGTTTTCACTTTTGAAAGCTTAGAAGGTGACCCCTGCTAGTTCAGAATACCCACGTAGGGTGATCGCAAAAATAATTCCAGCACACCTATGTCATTGCATGCCCCTTTTTAGCTCTTTGTTCGTGTTGACCTTGTCACACTGGCCTGCATTTTTTTATAATTGTTTGTGACTCTGTCTCCCTAGAGACACTTATCTTGGCAATAATCATCCTAATGATTATCATTTGTTGAATGCTGACCATATGCCAAAAACTGCACTACCATTTTGCGTACATTGCTTCGTTTAAACCCCCTAGTATTATGAAAAGTAAGCACTATTTTCTCCATTTTATAGATGGAAAAACTAAGACTTTGGTTTTAAACAAGCTAGGATGTAAACACAGAACTCCCAGCTCTAAAGGAATAAGCAAAACTATAAACCAGCAACCAAATATGCTGTTTTCCATGAAAGGGTTTAGTGGCCCAGCTGATGAATAAGTATATCCTCACAGCCCCTTCTAGATCTGAAGTCCATAATGTTGCCTAATTATTTTTCTAACTGTTGTATGAACAAAATAGCTCCATCTTTCCTTGTATACATCATTCTTACAATATTTGGGGGGATAGGTCACTCTTACTATCCCAAGTTTTCAGAGGATCGTGGTATCATGGCTGATGTTTCAAGTTCCTACTTTCAAAATGTGAATTTTAAATTTTGCATGTAATTTTATTGGACCTAAAATTAGAAAAAGATCTGATAATTAGTTTGTTTTCTGAATGGCCCCCTGCTCCATGCTGGTTAATCATGATAGTATTAATAGCTGTCATTTATTGAGTACTTACTATTGTACAAAGTGCTTAATAATGATCCCATAAAGTAGGTTTTGTTACTTTCCCATTTAACAGACAGGGAAACTGAGACTCGGGGAAGTTAAATGGCTTGCCTCATTTCACATACTCATTCATTCATTGATCTCATAAAAGGAGTATGTTGGGAATTTGAATCCAGTTCTCCAGATTCCTGTTTAAATCAAAACCATCTTATGACTTTGGGCTAATGACCTAACCTACTTCTGTGTATCAGTTTCTTGACCTGTAAAATGGTGTGATGACATTATTTATACCAAGTAGGTGGATTAAATTAGTTACTAAATGGAAGATGTTTGGTATTAGGTGGTCTAAAAATAACCACTATTAATAATATTATTAATCAGTAAATTTTAATTATTGAAATAACATACTAAACAATATAGAAGTGTATTAAATAAAAAGTATCCCCCTCTCACCACCTCCTGCTTTCTCTCCCCAGCATTAACCACTGACACCAGTTTGGTATATATACTTTCAAAACATTTCCTATGCTACCTAAAACTATCTTTAAGTTGACTTTCATTAATAAAATGCAGGATGAGAGTGAAATTTTTTGTAGTGTTCTCGAGAATGGGAGAATGGAGAGGCAAGAAAGGAGACAAATTCATTTATTTGTCTAATATTTATCAAATGCCTACTGTGTGCCAAGCACTTAGCTAGATGCTGAGGATTCAGGATACAGCAAATGTTTTATTTTATGTTTTTATTGTTTATTGATTTTTATTCTTTGTTTTTATTTAGGATATGATGTTCCAGCTTCTCCGAGGCTTGGACTTTCTTCATTCACACCGAGTAGTGCACCGTGATCTAAAACCACAGAACATCCTGGTGACCAGCAGTGGACAAATAAAACTGGCTGACTTCGGCCTTGCCCGCATCTACAGTTTTCAGATGGCTCTTACCTCAGTGGTGAGTGAGAGAGTGTTGTCCTTTTATTAAATGTATATATTCTGAATGACAAACTGCCCCTCTTCTGTGCCCAATGTTATTACTGCCCATGGTTAGTTTGGTGGACAGAATGTCTTACTTTTTAATGTAGCAGTGGGTAGGAGGGAAGCATTCTGTTTACAGCTACAGACACATCTGGGCTGGGCTCGTTTTGTGGACAGGACCCATTGTGGAAATAGCCTGTTGCATCTTAGCCACTAGAGAAGAATCAGTTAACAAATTTCCGGATGCTTTTTGCCATGACCACTGTTTTCCGAGCTGCATACATAATGCCTGGGGAACACATAGCACAAGGTCAGGGAAGAGAGAGCAGTAGCAGCAACGGCCTGTCTGCACCGTCCTGGTTTGAGAAACAGACAGTGCCTGCGCAGATGTGTTAAAGCATTCCTCCGAAGCTGTGGTGCCAACTGTCAAGAAGAAATTAAATTTACAGTGAACTTGGATGACCCCTGAAGGAGTAGGTCCCTCTGCCACGTGAAGGCTTCATCCAAGCCAGCCTAGAAAGAGTGAACTTACGAGCCCTGTTTTGGCAAAGAATGATAGTTACACTAACCTGTTCTTTGTCTCACTCAAATCCAAAACCATATAGCTACTGACTTTGGTTAGCTTCTATTCCTCCTTATATTTCATTGTTTCAGAGATGAATTTTTGTGAAATTCTACACCCAAAATATAAAAAGAACAGCCTGGAAGTAGGTATTAATATGCTTGGCTTTGGAAGACCTATTTTGCACATACAGTAAATTCATGCCTTACATATAGTAAATTGAGTAAATTACCTGCAGTAAATTAAGCCTTAAGAAAAGGAATCCTTATAGTCCGTCGTTAGCCTCAAACTGGTTCTCACATCCAGGGGCAGCATTGCCCTGTTACTGAGAAATGATTGGCAGCATCTTCGTTCATCACGATGACTTGGGGGACGGGGTGGCTGCTGTTGGCATTTAGTGCATATGCTTCAAGGAGACTAACATTCCATGCAACAAAAAATTATTTCCTCAAATTCCAGTAGTGTTTCAGCTGGTAAGCAAAAATCTGAAAGAGGAGTTGGAAATTCTCTGAGACTGATAACTTGCCTTAGGAAAAAATCCAATTTACAAAAGTGTTCTCCCACTGCCCCCCTTCCACCCCATCAAAATGTGAGTGATACAACCTGGACTTGTAAGACTATTTTCTTTCCCAACATTATAGACTTTTCCTAGGGCATCAGAATTTTTATAGAGGATTCCTTGGAATATGTTGCCATTGTTAAAAGATAAATCCTACTTGTTTCCTCTTTGCCAGCGTACACTGTTGCTTTAGAGAAGAGAAGGCAGGCGCTAATGTTTGAAGGATCCGTCTCAGCTTTGGGCAGAGCCAAGCAAGGCCTGTATTCTTACATAATCACACCAGAAACGGCCGAGTCTGTGTATTTCCCCAATGGGAAGGGTGAGGTAGCCTTCAGGCTTCCCTAGGAAGTTGTTGCATATGTTGTTTTGAGGCCCTGGGGAGAAACTTGAATAGGCTTTGTGATCTAGAGAGTCATCAGGGGAGTAGATGGAAGGAACTGGTCTCCTTGGGTACATTAATTGAGGGAAAGATGAGCTGTAACTGGAGACGGATACTTTATTTTAAGCCCCCTAAATGAGCACTAATAACCATAAATAAAAACAGGAAACCCAGTTGGTTTTTGTTTCGATTTTTTTTTCCGCTGATTAAATTTGAGGAATGGTAGCCTAGCTTGTGCGTAACATCAATTAACATTCCATTCTTGCTGAAAGTTGATATGTTCAAACAGGAAGATATAGATAAATTATTTCATAGAGAAAATGGGAAAGGCAATCATAAGTACTTGATTTTTCAGTATCTAGTTTGTGCTGCCTAGTCCATATTGGCTCTGGTGACATAAGTAAAACATGTTAGTAGCTGAGAAAGACACTAGAACAAATTCAGACTTTATTGGAAAGAATGATAACTGGAATTTTATGGCAGTTACAAAGGTTATGTTTCCTATTTGGTACTGCATTTTAAAATTTTCCTACTGTTTTATATTTTTCTACTTAAAGAAAAAATCCATTTAATATGGTGGTTCATTGATTTACATACACGTGGTGACATATAAAAACTCGGACTCACAGTTTTTCAGACTGAACTGGTATGTATTTTTAGTATCTCTTGAAGAGAAAAGACTACACTCCCTTCCTGGAAATACACATTTTTTAGTGGGTTATGTCATACAGGAAGTAAGAATCAACTTAATTTGTGGAATGTTAAAGGAATTATAAGTTAACTGATTCGAAACTGACATCTTACAGCTATGAGAAATGCTAATACATTACTTATCTTTCAAAGCATGACTCAAATGTCCCCTTCTGGTGCCCCTTGCAGAAGTTAATCCCTCCTTCCTGCCTCAATGTTTCCAGAGTAACATCTTATTAATGTCTTTTATAATACTGTTTTCTATCTTGTTTTTAGTTATTTTGAAGTTTTATTAGGCTGTAAGTTCCTTGAAGCCAGATCCTGCATCTTATTCAGCCCTAACACATAGTGCCTTGTTTATTTTGATAAACACTTAGGAAATATTTTTGAATGAATAAATTGACAAATGCTAACATGTGGATATAAGCGTTTGAGTCATAATAAGAATAGGGAATGAGTTATTTTATACATTTAATGGTCTCATTTGATGTGTTTCAATATTCCTACATAGCTGCCTGGTGGTACTAAGCTGAAGGACTTACTAGAACCATATACCTTAAAACGTCTGAGTCCATTTTGCACCTTGTCCTGATTGATTCATTCGCAGCTACCTGTGTTCAAAGTCTTGAAAGCTACACGCTATAGCTGGGTCTCCGTTAGGAGTGAAAGGATGACTTGAACGTAAGTTCATAGTTTGTGCATTGTGTTTACAGTAATCCTTTCTGCTGTATCATGAACAGATTATGTGTATGAATTGAACTTCCTGTCTTGATGAACAGAAAGCTGTAGAGATAAAGGAATGTGGCATTACTGTAATTCTACTACTTATTTGAAGACATACTTTTAATCCCTTTTGTTTTGGTATTACAGCAAGCTTTAGAAGAGGGATCGGATTCTTCTAAGATAATTAACATTCTCCAAATGAAATAATGAGTAAATTATTAGGCAGCTTTTTTCTATCTATGTTGATAAATGTATATGTATATAATATATGATATTTCTATTTGGAGCATTGACAAAGGTATTCTTAGCTTCATGTTCTCACGTACAACATAGACCTTTGAGGGAGCAGTTAGCAGTATTTAGTTGCATTATAAGGTCGTCACCTGATAGATCCAGGACTACTGCTCCATAATTTATGAGCCAGTATGCTCTGTGCCAGTATTCAAGAACAGGTATCTTTTCTGAATTAATTAATTAGCTGTTCTTGACAGGTGAGTTTTCCAGGCATCTTGGGTTGTAAGCCTTTATACTCTGATCTTTATTCTTTTATAAATATTATTAAGTGAAAACAAGTGTCTATTAATATTCTTCTTTTCATAAATGAAATATACTCTATGTTGGCCTTTTTGGCAGAAACTAATTTAGGACAGTCATTATACGTCTGGACTATAGTTGTAGCTGTAGGTGGTATGTAACACAGGGCCAAATGACTTAGTTTTCCCTGTCTGATAAATTAGGGACTAATCTAAAGGCTTAAATGCCCTTTAGATACCTGACTTCACTGTGCTACCTCCAGCGTGACACTCAGATGTCTTTAAGGGCCTATTGGGTTCTTGCTGCTCAGTATACAGTCTTGCATGCATGTGTACCCATACAGAGTAAAGGTTGTTTATACCTATTTCTTTAAAGGTGGTAGAATTAAGATATGGATGGAGACAGTATATGCATTAGGCCTAGGAAAGAGGAGCCTCTGGGCCTCATGCTTTAGAGGTGCTTGTGTTGGCCCTGCTCTAGCCTTCTCTTTCTTGGGGCACAGAACCCAGAGTACCAAAGAGACATGCTCCCTTAAACTCCCAGCCCACTCCATACCACACTCAGGGCACTGGAATTCCCTGACTAAATGGGAACTGCATGGGCTTATCCTTCCTCCTATCAGCAGATTCTGCCACCTATGTGTTCACCCCTAAGCCTAGGGACAGATGTTTGCAAGCACATGGGCAGAGCGTGGACATGCAGACTGTCCTGTCCATAAGCACGCATATGAGGCTCCTTGTGGCTTAAGAAGGAGCTGGAAATGTAAAGAAAAGGAGGGGCACCTCATGCTTAGCATCTGACATGGGTTATTTTTATCAGAAAAGTTTCTCTGAAGCCATGAAAAAATTAACTTCTATAATCTGTACTGAACTATTTCTGGAAAACCAAAGAGAACAGGTTACAAGGAGGTTCTTTCCATTGCACCTAAGTGATAGGTAAGAATCATGACAGTTAAGTAATCTCTGTGGCAGAAGGATTTCAAGAATATACACATATATCTGCTATTAGGAGGAAGGATAAGCCCATGCAAGAGAATGGTTATTATGACTAGCTGAAATTATATTTAGAGTCATTCTAAAGTCAACGTTTCTAAGTCCTTCCCATGTGAAATGTAGTGTATATTGCCACTCATTTTTGTCCGTCAAGGTAAGGGTTTCAGCCAGCAGTTTCATTCCTACCTGATTGTACACCCCAGTCTCAGAGCGGAGCCTGGGGCATATCGCCAGCAGCCCCAGTGAGGACTCTGACAATCATGTAGCTCTATGGAAGGGAGCAATCTTCTCTTCTCTGTGTATAATACAAAATCTTTATTATTTTTTTCCTAAACCTAACAATAAAGCATGCAGGGTGATACTGTTGCCATTGTATTTGGTGTTTTGTGAATTCTATCAACTGTTTCATTTTGAAAGTGGGGAAACTGCCACTCAAACAGGCCATTGTGACAAGATTAAGTATGAATTCACCAAATATACTGTAAATGGTTTGGAGAAATCTAATATTTATATTCTGGCTCTCACCACGATCCCCACTCCCCTTTAATCCCCACCAAAAGCTCCAGTGCTTCAGAGGGTACCAAATGATGTTCTTTGGAACTCTCAGGTTCTACAAAGGGTATCCAGAGGTTCCACAAATATTCAAGAGTCCATTTTTTAAAAATATATTTTAAGTCTTGTTAAAATGGTAATTATAAAAACAACTAGCTCATGCCACATTTTGACGCAGTGAGGAACACTGAGGCATAAACTGGTGCCTCCTGGTTCTCTTTTTTTATGTAGACCTTGGAATAAAACTTCTTCTGCCACACTTGTGTACCTGAACGTCTTGTAAATGTATCATTGTTTAGGAAAACTCAAGCATTATCTTGATTTACTCCTATGTGTGTCTGCTCCCTTAAAATCATCCAAGTGCATAATCACTACAGTGCATACATTGTGCTGCACTAACTGTACATGAGACTACTTTGAGGGCCACCCAAGGCAATGACAGCGTTGACGTTTTTATACCCAGATTGATTGCCAACACGTAGGCAGTCACTCCCCAGGACAGTCACCGTAAAGCCATCCATGAGTAGGAAGACATCTATACCCTAAAATGAGGTCGTTCCTTTTGGTACCTCAGTAATTTCACCTCCTATACTGAACCAATTTCTTCTCTGCACTGAACAATCTTACAGTGACTTTTCAGTGTATTTTTAGGGCCTTTATTTAATCATTTAATACTAATCACTAAGCATTTTTCCTTCAAATGCCTGTGCCTAACCCAAAAAGTTTAGAGAAAAATTCCACTTTGTACCATAATGGAAGAGTGGGAAAACTCTCCTATCTTTTAGTGACTTAATAAAATTCTTACTAAGCAAATTATGTTCCCCTTCTCCAAAGGTCTTTTTTCCTTATCTTCACTATTAAAAGATATTCATGTTCTGAAAACATCTTTCACTCTGTAGAAATCACCAAAAAACAAGTAAATAGTAAACATGGGAAGACTTTTATCAGACAGCTGTACAAAGTGCAAAAATTCATTTGGAGGTTTTTTTAAAATCTTGAACTGGTAAGATTTCCAAAACTGCTTTATTAATTTATTTAATACTATTAAGTTTACAAAAATCGGATTGCTTACATCCCCTTCTTATGCCTCTGAAAATAGATGGTTCCTTACCCTAAAACCTCAGTGTTGACAGCATTTATTATAGAAAACACTTAAGGAGCCCTGTGGATTCAGAAACTTTTGGATAAGTCTAGGGGAGAAAATTAATGAAATGGAGTTGTGGCTTTCAGTCAGCAAATAATTACTGATCACTTTCCGTGTGCCAGGCACTGTCAGTGAACCTAAGGGATGATGGTGAATGGAAATGGACAAGGTCCATGCTCTCCAAGAGCTTACAAGAAAAATGGGGAGATAGAGCTGAACCAGATAGCCACACAAAGAATTGTAGAGTTAGAAAGAGAGGTAAGTGCAATAAAGGAAAGGGTATGGTTCTATGGGGCGATATAATTCAGGAGCCTGCCTAGGCTGGGGGTCAGGGAAGCCCTCCCTGCTCACCCCTGTCAGGATGTAGGATGCTTAACGAGGTCACCAGCATCCTCCTTCTAGAACCCGCCTGGATGCTTGGCCCTGTGGATGTACGTATCATGCAATCCGTGCTTGTTCTCTGTGGATGTGTTTGGAATAGCTCATTGTACTGCACCCAGTTGGCACCACCAAGTGACAAAGTGGAGTAGGACCAGAAACCGGAGAACAATGTCATCTTTTACAGGAGAAAATAAATTGTTTATGCTTGTTTCCTCTTCGTGCATGTTGTATTTACTATGGAGACCTGGCAGGGTTTGTGCCTCTGCTTGGGCAGCCGAGTGGCTCCCACAGAAGCCTCCAAACGCTGCCAGTGCATACTGAATAAATCAAACCAAGAGCATTACATGAGTATAATGGAAAAAACCCAAAGCCCTGTCGCCTCAGCACCTCAGCGAAAGTGCAGGACACACCTCTGGAGCAGGAAAGGCTCCTGTGCCTCCTTCCCCGCTCAACATCTTGCCATGACACAACCAGGTCTGTTTTGTTAAAACTTCCAGTTGCCAGTACATATTTCATAGTTAACAATGGAGTGTTTGTGCCGGTTTCGTTTTCACTTTCACCAGTGAGGGAAGTGGAACACAATGGGGGCAGTGCACAGAGATGGGAACAGGACACGTTTTCTTTAG
>VBSM01002217.1:44680805-44756166 GCA_008086735.1 Cheirogaleus medius
CTCCCAGAGAGCTAGGATTACAGGCGTGAGCCACCGCGCCCGGCCTCATCAATTGCTTTAAATACCCAATAGTTACAGCATCCATTTACTCTGTAATTTTATTTTTAGAAAGTTGATATCAGGAAACGATTTTTTTAGGGAAAAGCAACACTATTTATAAGATATATTTCAACAAATCCAGTGGCATTGTCTGCAGTTTCTTCTGCATTCCCTTTGTAGCATTTGTATACCTGTCTCCCCCCTTTAAACTCTTATCTTTCTTTAATCAATTTTTTAATCTGCATTCTTTTTTTTAATTGGTAAAATTGTTTAAAAAATTCAAACATTCTTGGTAGTTAAAAAAAATTAAAAAGGAAAATCCTTCCTTCTGGAAAAAGCTGCTATTAACAGTTTGATGACTGAAATTTTATACCTTTTTCTATTTGTATACAACCCTTGGCATAAGTGAGTGAGGGTATGGGTGTGCATTTATTGTGTGTGTATATACAGGCTTTTTGTGTGGGGTTTCTTGTTTACTTTTTCCCATTTAATTTATCTTAGGCATTTTTCATAGCTAACAGATAGGCTGTTCTATCCTTTTTCTTACCTTTACTGTGTGAATGTCCATAATATTCTCACCCAGTCTTCTAGGATGCACCTTGGAGTGCTTTCTCATTTTTTGGCTATGGTGAACTTCTTTGGGCTTGTATCTTTTCACCCAAATACTAACATTTTTGTAGGATAAGTTTTTAATAAATGGTATTACCAGAACAAAGGACAAAGAATATACACATTTTAAAATTGAATAGATAATGCAAATCGTTCTCCAAAAGGGTTTCACTTGCCACTCCTGCTCTCCTCTTAACAGGAGACGGGTGAGCTCTCTAATTTGTCTCTTCTCAGTGCCTGTGGCCATCACCTTTGCCGGCCCTTTCTGCTCCTCCCACTCACTGATAAAGCATCCTAAATGTTCGGACTTCAGCCCTTTCTCGAGTCTGACTCAGGTCGGTGACTGTAACTTTCATCTCTCTGTGGAGGTGTCTGATTCATCTGCCCTGCCCACGGTCCCCTCTGAGTATCAGCCCTCATCTCTACTTTCCCCCTCACATCTCTCTCCCATGGCAATAAAAGCATAACATGACAAAATGCCACTCACTGACTTCTCCTTCCCTGGGCAATTCTGCTTCACTTTCACTTTTTTAACTTTATTACTAGTAATCACCAAAGCTGGAATGCTCGGGTTTTTTTCTGGATCCATTTGTATCAGCATATGTTTGGTTACAAGTACAGAATATCCATTCAAAAATGTCTTGAGTGACAGGAATTTTTAAATCTGACATCGGAAGTCTGGAGATAGATAGTTCTGCAGTTGTGCAATTGCTCAATGGTGTCATCTCAGTTCCTGTAACCAAATATTGGAAAAATTCCATTCTTTCCTCTTCAGTGAGTTGATTATGTCTTGCCTTGGGGCCTCAAGATCGCTGCTACAGCTTGAAGCGTCACATCCTCATACGACAGTGTTCTAAGCAGTGATAAGGAAACAGGGGCCAAAAAGGGTTTTGTTGTCTCTGATCAGGGAAGACGATCTTTTCCAGAAGCTCTCTTTAGACTTCCACGTAGGTTTCATTACCCAGAACTGGATCACATGCCTACCCATAGACCAGTAATGCTGTAGATAAGCATGTTGCTACCCAAAGAAAATCATTTATGCTAGCCAGGACAAGGGGTCTTGCCTGTTGGGTAGACAACCAATGACAGGGTCTTCATTGATCTAAGAGGCCACCTAAGGTAGCAGGACCACTGTATAGGTAGAAACATGTGCTGTTGGTTTCTTTCAGAGATGCACAGATATATTTTCAGTGATCTCTGATAACTTGTTTTATGAAGTACAATGCTTTTTCCCTTAAGTGTTCCACATATGTTGAAAGCAGAAGGTTTTAGAATCTCATGGGAATATTGAGTAGACTAAGAATGAATGCTTACCACACCCACCAGCACTATGATTCCTTAGCTTCTTTAATAATAGGTCATCAGCAAATGCTTTTTGAGTGTGAGCCATCTACCAGTAATCTACAGGTAACATTCTTCATATGCAAATTCAGGTATGTTAGAAGCTAAGGATAGTTCTTAAAAACAGTGAGGCAGCAAGAAAAATTGTGTTAAGCTAAGAATTTCTAAAAATATATTAATTTCATTAACATTTACATAATTTATACTACTTAAGTATATTTATTGATTGATATGCTTATACATATGACTTAAAGTAATATTAATTATTGGTATATGTATATATAAAATACAGATGTATATATGTATTTTTTTTAGTTACACATACAATACATAGATCTGAGGTTGCCTCTGTATCTCTTACCTAGCCAAATAAACCCTGGTGAATGTAGGAGGCAAAAGCATTGTTAGACCTGGAGAGTAAGGGAAGGCTTCACAGGGGAGCTGATTTTTGAGCCAGGTCTTTAAGAATGAGGAAGGATTTGCCTGGCAAAACAAAGGGAAAGGTGTGTTCTAGGTATGGAGTTGAGCGAAGACAGAGCAGGTTCTCAAAACAGCAAGAATTATGTGGGCTGATGAGCAGGGTGTCATGATCAAAACTGTGTCAAAAGGTCACTCTACTACAATGTGATGAGTGGATTGGTAGGGAGGATTTGGCATGAATTAAAAAATTGTTGGAAGGGAAACCAATGTGGAGGCTGTCGTAAGAAAAATATGTGATGAGGGACTGAATGAGGACAGGAAAGAGAGGGAACAGAAACCGGAGATTGTTAAATGTAGATCTAGAGAAAAGTAGGGAAAGAAAAACACGTCCATTTCAAAATCTGATACGAAATTTACTTTATGAGAAAAAACAAGAAATATAAAATAATATTCCTTGAAATCATGTAAATATCTATGGTCATAACTGTCTTTATGCTATACTGTTGTGGATGTGTCCTGATACATGCTCAGGATATAGTACACACTTTGATGTAATCATTACTATTTTTACTGACAGTCATATTGAAAATCATAGTAATTTCTCCTGATATTTACTTAATATTTCCATTCAAAATTGAACAGATCATACAGTGAATCTGCATAAGGCATCTCACTAATTTTCTAATGGCATATAAAATTTATCCCGATTGTAATTAAGATGAACCTATCATAAAATGACTTTTTCCCCCCCATTTACAAACAGAGCCTTTTTTGAAAAATACTTCTTTTCATCACAACTTAAATGGCAGATGCTTTACCTTATCAGGCCTAAAGTGCCAATAACATGGTTATGTTCTATCTAATTAGCCACCTGTCTTTCTGTGTCTCCTTTTTCATCCCCATAATCCAGCTTCTACTGGAGTTGGCAAATTATATACCTCACATGTGGTCATTATATTACTAAACCCTAATGAGGGTTATGTAATGTAAACAGCCACAAAATACCATAATTTACTCTTTTCATTAGACAACAAGCACCTTGAGGGAAGAAAGAGGGCATCACATATGTTATGCTCACTAAATAGTAATTGGTAATGATGATGTACTTTTAAGCTGTTTACTTCCATTATCAAAGTAATATATACTCATTATAGGCAAATTTGTGTGATCTCTGTTTATCTCCATTCTCCATTCTTGATTCAGCCCATCCATTCATTTTTTTAAAAAATGGTAAAATGGATTTGTTTTTCAGTTTTCCAAATCAGAAAATCAAAGTAGGGTTTGAAAGAAAGATGTAAATAGATAAAAGAAAGGTGTAGCATATTTTTTCAGCCCTTTAGTAGATTTTTCTTACCTTAGGGCTAATTACCTTCACCTTTCTTTCCCTGGCTGATCCTAGGGAATAACAAGTTTAAAAATTAGATATTATATATAATTCCAGTAAGAGCCTGTTCAGTTTGAGGATTTTTAAAAACTAAATAGCCTAAATATTTCATCATCACCATCACCATCACCACCGTGTGGCTGCCTTCCTGTGCTGCTCATAATATCATAGTGGCCATTTCTCTTAAGAGAACACTGTCATGAGGCCAGATGTTGTTACGTTGGAAGGGTCTGGGAAGATAGCATTTAAAATATTATATACCCGGTGTTCTTTCTAATGTTGCCTTTGTTTATCTTGTGAGAGACAGTGTGTGTGTGTATGTGTTTTATATATTTCACCAGGTATTCGTGAATAAATAGTTCACACCCTCACAAGAGAATAAGTCCTTTCTTTTCTTTAAACAGTGACTCCATTGATCCTGTTTTAGAATTTCTTCCCTTGTTTCTCACTTCCTTCTTGGCAACATTGTTTTAAAGTCTTAAATTGATTCTGGTATTACTGTAATACTCCTTTTTCACTCCTGCCATTTTCAGCTATAGGCAAAAGAGATAATTCTTTGAAAAACTTTGCTTCATTCAAGAGGCATATAGTATGTTGTTGGTTAAGAGGACAGATTCTGGAACCACAGCCTTTATTTAAAGGTTATCTTGCTACTTAACAAGCTGTGTGACCATAAATAAATTTTTTAGTCTTTCCGTATCCTTGGTTTCTTCTCTGTTAAAATGGAGAAAATAACAGTACCTATCTTATGGGATTGTTGTGGGAATTAAACGAATTGGTACATGAAAAGTACTCAGTAAAGTCTTATAATTTAATTACATAGTAGTAATACTCATCTTTGTATATGCAGACAGGTAAGGAAATGAATATAACCAATTAAACCATTTTCTTACTACTAACCAGTTGCCTAGGGACCACTCTTAATAGAGTTTAGATTACTAACATCTTAGGGAGACCATTCTCTCTTTTTTTCATTTTTATTATTATTTCTCAAAAGGAAACTCTGGTATTCCTGAAATGTATATGTTGAGGAAATCTTTCCATTATCAGTATTGTTTAAACAATGTTGAAGTTTGAAAAAAAATAAAATATAGTCTTTCCAAGGGTATATACATATTTGTTCTTTGAATACAGGAAATTGATTATGCGACTCCAGACAGTTGAAGGGTTTTCACTAAAAGACTGAGAATGGACAAATGTGTTTTTGTGAATGAACTGCATAGACAATATTAACTGCCTTGCTTTCAAGCACCATCTCAAAGTATGAGATCTCAGAGTCCCAAAAATTAAGAGCAGTTTCTCCAGTCCTTGTTCCTTGCTTACTTTCACTTGCTAGGCAAGCAGTTGAAGGTAGCAAAAAAGAAATGATTTTGATTCAGCAGAACAAACTTTCATGATTGTGCTTTTCTTCTTTACCACATACAGGACAAGCTCTAGAAAGATAAGAAAAAATTTTTTCAGAAAGGACATTTTGTGTCTTTAATCTCTCTAGAGTAGAAGGTAGATGACTAGAAAGTAACAATTCATAAATTATGAAAGTAAATCTCTTTCCTTACTCTAGTCAAAATGAACATTTTAATCTTATTTCTATCCTAAACTATTTTATATTCCAGTTATCACTTTCTCTTGAGGATAGAGTTAATAGTCAGAAAGTTTCATTTTTCAAATGGGTTAGATTCTTCCCTGGTGAATAAGTGACTCATTGTACCATGGATTAGGAATTAATGTCACAAATAACATACACTTCTTTCACATAGTCTACTTAAGATGTGTCATATAAGAACTCTTCCAGTTATTAACCTTTCAAAAAAATTAGTTAAAAGAAATACCTGAGGCTTTCAGCCCAGCCCTTGTATAACCTGCACTGTCTTGTTTTGTTTTACAAAGCCATGCAGGAATGCCCCCCATTCACAAAAGGAGTTGGTACGTAAACTGCAACTCAGTGGCATATTCAGCCTACCATTCTGGACATTTGTGTTTGGCATTTTATATAATTGCTTATTCTCTAATTTAGCCTTTAAGAACATTTGTGTTAGTATTGCTCTTATCTACCTAGTGCTCAATTCAGGATTAAGATTAAACCATAGTACTCTTTCTGAAGAAAACATACTCTGGCTTTTCTTAAATTCAAGATAAAGGTGTGGTTTGGCCACATAATCAGTGTTGTGTGGAAATGTAATTCAGGAGCTTCTGCGACAAGACCTGACTGTGATCTAGCTTTCTTTAGATACTTCCTGCTCTGAACTCCCACAGCACTTTTTTTTTCCTTTTCCCACAGCACTTCTTAAGCCACCCAAGTCAGCCTTTACATGAAGCCTTTCACTCTCTACTTATGTTTCTTGTGATCATGTGACTTTTTTTTTTTCCAATGCTGCTCAAAGCTGCTTGAGATCAGGAATGCTGACTTGTGTTTGCTGAGCGTGCCTCCCTCCAATAGTGTGGACCCAAAACCTGGGACGTGGTTGGTTACTTGGTGAATAACTATTCATCATACTCTTCCTCTCTTGGTGCCTAAAGGACATTGTAGTAGAAATGCCATTCCTGTACTGGGTATTTTATTACTGTTTGTATGGAATTCTAAGTAGAGTATACTCATGAGATAAAGAAATTTTCTTATAAATAAAAACTAAGAGAATTACCACCAGTGAGGCTTTTAACTAAAGGATGTATTTCAAAAAGAAGGAAAGTTATCCCAAAAGGAATGTCTGAGATGCAAGAAAGAAAGTTGACTACATAAATTGGTAAAGATGTACAAATAGATTGTTAATCACAGTAAATGTAAATGGATAGAACTCACCAGTTAAAAGACAAAGAATGTTAGATTAGGTTTTTAAAATATTTATTAAAACCAACTCTGTGCTTTTTCAAGAAACACCGAAAACTCTGATCCTCTGCTAGGGGGAACATAAAATGGTACTCTACTTTGGAAAATAATTTGGCATTAACTGTACAATTTAACATGCTTATACCATGAAACCCTATAATTCTATGCCTAGTTACGTACCTTAGAGAAATTCTTGCACATGTGTACCAAGAGTCATATTCAGGAATATTCATAGCAGCATTTGTAATGGCAAAAAATCCAAACCAAAATTGCATACAAAAAAGTAAGTTAAATCAACTCTGGTATATTCCCACAATAGAATTATAAAGCACTGAAAATGAAAATGAATGAGCTGTAGCTACAGGCAATAACATGGATGAATTTTAGCAACAATATTGAGTGAAAAACAAATTGAAGAAAGTTGTAAAGCATATGAAATATTTATAGAGTAATTCTAAATATATTATTTTGGTATATTTATGTGATAAATCTAACATTTTTTAGAGCAAAGAAATGAAAAACACAAGATTTAGAACAGTGGTTGCCTGTGTGGGCAAAGAGAGGTAAAAGGCAAGGGAATAGAATTAGGAATATAAAAGAGCAAGAGGAGGAGGAGGGCTCTGAGCATCCAAATAGCATCACATCATCAAATTAGCCTTGGGTTCTTAGGTAAACTTGTACTCTTATTTAACATGATTTCTTAAAGGTTTGCTATATAGTTTCTGCTGGCCAGGCACTGAGCTGAGAGTGTAGAAGTTAGCACACAAAAAAGTCTCCTCTCATTCTTGGGGGAAGATAGATGATAAACAAATTAATATGTTACATAATTTCATGTAATGATAAATTCTGTGAGTCTTGGTGAAAGAATAGAGTGTGACAGACTGGGAATCTATTTGAGGGAGGGAGGGTGGTCAGGGAAGTTCTCTTGTGAAAGGTGAGGGAGAGACCATGCATTATAGTCAGAGGAGACAGTAAATTCAGAGGCCCCAAGGCAGAAGGGAGTTTGGCCTGTCCAAGGAAAGCAAGAAGGTCCGTGTGGGTGAGGCAGGGTGGAAGGGAGATTGGTCATGGCCGGGATCAGCAAGCTGGTCTGAGGTCTGGCTTTGTGGAGCCTGGTAAAGGTGTTTGAATTCGTACTTAAATATAATAGGGCACCATCAGAGGGCTTTGAGTAAGGGGCCTAATCCATGTTAGAAGCAGAAACTAGGAAAGGAGTTAGGCTGATAAACACAGGCAGCATAACAGCAGGAAAAAAAGGCAATTGATAATAGACATGGGCAAGAAAAAATTTAGATGATTAAAATAATATACTTTCAGAGCTTGAAGAAACTTAAGTAATTTGGGAGATCCAGTTAAATCTAAGTCATTCATCTTACCAGGTAAATGAAATGTTAAAATATTATTAATAGTTGCTTACATAGCTACACACACGTAATCTTTTTATGACACATTCATGTCATAAAAAAGTGATGTTTTTATCCAGAGAATTGAGACTCCTTCTTTTGTGCTTTAATGACTCAACTGTGGATGATATTGTGATGATAAATGAGGTCATTTGAAATGTATTTTCACCCATCCTGAGATTGCAGTATGCCTATGAAACAAGTAGTAATGTCAATTATTAAGTGGTATAAAAACAATTTTTAAAAAAAAATATGTCATTGCTCATGAATAAATGAAATCCAACAAGGATTATTCATGATCAGAAATTTATTTACTGTGCCTAATGAGTTTTAAGCTTCATAGTCCCTCACTCGCAGCCCCCCTCACACATGAAGGCCACAGGAGAGGCCCGAGCAGTATGTTTATATGGCCTTTTTTTTTTTTTTTTGCACAAGCCATTTGCGCAAGTAAACTATTTTAAAGACAACTAATTAACACCCCACCCTTCCCTATCACACTCCTTGTGTCCAATGGTGTTAGGATGACCACAGGCATTTTTTGAGATCTGGCTATAAGGGGATTTTGAGTTAGTTTGGGGTTTATAAGCTCTTTATGGGGTCCACTGTTACATATATATCAGTGGCTCTGGACTAGGGATGATTTTATCCCCTAGGGGACATTTGTCAATGTCTGGAGACACTTTGGGTTGTCACAGCGGGGGGAGAGGGTATTACTACTGGCATCTAGTGGATGGAGACTAGAAATTCTGTTAAACATTCTACAATGCTCAGAACCCACCCTTACAATAGAGAACTATTCAGCTCCAAATGCCAAAAGTGCCCAGATTGAGAAACCTCCCCAAAATAGTTATGACTGGCTACCCCAATGTAGGAATGGCCTCCAGGAATACACTCCCACTAGCACTGTGCTGACTTACCTGGGAGTCGGAGGTCAGTTCACGGTATGAACATATGTCCTATGATGTCTGGCACCAGAAGTCTGTGAGTAGTGGAGGAGAAACAAGGTTTGAAACATATTGAGCCAGAAGGAAAATTCTTCGAGGCAACAGACATGTAAATTGCAAGCAAATGATTCTGTTCTTGTAAATGCCTAGTCACAATGGGAGTTCTTTCATAAGAATATACTAGATAATGCAATACATTTACTTATGCATTTTTATATAAGGAAAGAATCATCCAAAATAGATTTCATCAAAATTTTTATCTTATTAGAGCTAAAACCTGTAGCAGTCCTACAAACAGTGAACATATATGAAATGACATGTTTTTTGCATCACAACTATCAATAAAAATAATGGTTGATCAACCATGTTATCTTTCTGTTCTTTCTATAGAAAATATCTCAAAAATGATTGTCACATGAAAGACAGTCAAAGGATATGCAGCCCAGAAAAACACAGGACAAATAAGTTTCCTAGAGGAGGTATCAGACAGTTTATTAATCAAAATATTGTTTTATTTTTGCATTTTGTGATGTTTGTGTTGTCAGCTTATACCTTTTTAAAAGGATATATAAGCTTTGGGCTTCACAAACCAGAGATGTGTCCCCGTTCATAATATTAGGTTTGTATGAATATGAACTCCCTCAACTTTTCATCCCAACCACATACACCTGCAAATTAATCTATGTTTATCTGTGTTCATCTTCAATTTGAAGTCTATAGCCTTGGAGGGCAGGGGTCTTCTAATCTGACCACCTAGGGGCTTGATTCCATCCACTTCTATCCCATTCAGATCCTAACTCTATCCTGTCCCTGCCCTGCCAGTGCCTTCAAGCACAATCTGCATCCCTGTTTTCCAAAGGAGCCTTAAAGGGGCCAGAGGTTCTAGGCAGAGTTAGGGGCAGGTGGGAAAGGCATGGTAAGCAGACAGAACAGTTTCGAATGGCTCTGCCTCTGTAACCAAGGATTTCACTCTGGATGTCATTAACCCTTCAATTTTGTGCCGGCAGCCTTCTCCTGTCATATTACTGTCGTGGATATTCTAAAGCTCTTGCCTTGCTTGGCATCTTCTGGTACACGAATGCTTCTCTCTTTATTTCTTGTAAATATGCACCTTGACTTTGTGCAGTTGTAGTTTCCTGCTTTTCCTCCTACTTGTCTCACTCCTCTTTACTGAGTGTCGTCCCCATAGGGTCTGTCCTATGGCACACAACCTCTGCCTGCTCTCTCCCTCAGCAATCTCCTCTACTCCATGGAGGTGATCCTGGAGGCAGGGAGCTCATCTGTGTCCAACGCAGTCCACTCCCTTGAGGCCCAGACCCAAATATCCAGCTGGACGTCATCCTAAGAAGAAAGCCTGCCCGTCATTCCCCTCTGGGTCCCTGTTCAGGTTAACGGTTCCACCATCCACCTGGTCACTCAGACCAGAAACCTTTTTCTCTTCTGTCTCATTTGACTCATTTATAATTATTCCTTCTGCCTCCCCTCTCCTTACTGCTATAGTTGTATAGGTCTTCCTCCCAGTGCATCTGGATCATCGCAGCCTTGACGGAGCTCCCTGCATCCAGGATCATCTCCAGTTTCATCCTCCACAGTTACCAGAATGTAAATGCAGATTGTGCACATCTGACATACATTCCCATGGAGAGGAGGATGGAGAACTAATTTATCAGTTAAAATGAAAGAGGTTTCCTAGCTCAGTTGAAGTTCACAAGAAGATGATTCATCTTAAATGTATCAAGTTCATACAAAAGAAGGATTTCGGTTACTATTTTAAATTCCTCCAATGCCTCCCCTTCCCCGCAGGATAACGTGCAGGCTCCATCACTTTATCACCTCCAGCACTTGAGGTTCTTTGTGATCTGGTCCGTGCAGTTTCATGCTCCTCAACTTTTGCTGAAGATTCTTCCTCTGCCATTCATGCTCGTGCCCCTCCTTTCTGAAGCTTCTAACACCAGATACCGCTACCCTGCACTCAGGCCCACTTCTGTGGAGTTGATGTGCATATAACATTTGCTGATAGCTGAAGGTAATTGAGCCAGGAACATGCAAAGTACTTCATGCACGTTACATCATATAATTCTCCAATTGCCCTGTGAAGTAGGTGCTATGATTCTCCATTTTACAGATGAAGAAACAAAGGCACTGAGAGATTAAGGTATTATTCAGCCAAGGTGATATAGCTCTTAAAAGAGGAGCCAGGATTTGAATCCAGGCTCTTAAATTATATACCCGTACCTGGCACAGTGTATGCAATTGGTAGTTACATGTCTTCCTTCTACTCAACTGTGAGTTTTTGAGAGCAGATATAATGTCTTCAGTTGTCTTTGCATCATCTTTGCAACTGGGATCCAATGCTTGTCACTTAGTAGGTACATTAGTAAATGTATGAATAAATGAATGAATTGTTGAAATGACATTGTAAACGTCTCATAAATTGCATAAGAAATGATACTAAGAATATGTGAGAGTATTACAAATGTTTCTGTATTTCACCTACCATGCGTATTGTCCATGGGGACATAAAATCAGTACAAATGTTGTTACTGCCTTTGAGGAGAATGTGATTTAATTGAGAAATTTAAATAGTTGAAAGAACATAAATATTGAACTTTAAAGCCATCCTCATTTCTTTTACCAATGGACATTATTAGGATTTATAGGAATCAATTTATCTTTTTAAGGGTTCATCATGTGCTAATAGCTAACAGCATCAGCAGTTTGATTATTGACTTTATTGAGGTCTAGGACGGACAGACTTCCTGGTAATTTGAGAACTGCTGGCCACTTTTCATGTCAGCGTTGCTTTGCGAGGAATCCTAAAAAAAGTGAAAACTTTCTGTCTCTCTGATGGAGAACTAATTTATCAGTTAAAATGAAAGAGAGGTTTCCTAGCTCAGTTGAAGTTCACAAGAAGATGATTCATCTTACATGTATCAAATTCATACAAAAGAAGGATTTCGGTTACTATTTTAAATGCCAAAATAACATGTTTAAAATATAGGTATGGTCATACTGTGGTTTTGGGATTTGTCCTCATGGAGAATCATTGAAACATGGTCTCTAATGTTCTTTGTTATTTCATAAGCCAGAGCCTATATAGGAAAAAGCTTTTTTCCCTCTATGCAAAGGCTTATAACTGAAAGAGAAAAAAATAAATTAATTACATGAATATTAAGAGGTTACTTATCTATTATAACATTGGGCCACAAGTTGACTAATTAAAAGGAATGCAGGTTGGAAAGCTGCCACAAATCTGCTCTTTTCATTTAGAGGGCCACAGGCTGAAGCCTGTGATTGTGCGTGACAGACTCTGGGAACAATGGTGCAGCGCACAGACCGTCCAGATGAAGCATGTTCGTCTGAATTACACCGACGATGGGGTGGCCTACAGGCAAACAAAATGGTTAAACAATACATAATCAAGTTTTTATTTGGTATTTCCTGCGAGGCTGTACCAGTTGCCAGGGAGCATACTGTATTTTTTTCTTTGGCTGTATTAATTGTTGACCATAGCTGGCAGAGCCCCAAACAGGGACAGATAAGGGGGAAAATGGCATCTGGACATTAAAGCCTCAAGTGTACTGGGGGGGAAAAAAGCACAAAAAATTACAGCATATATCAGGAATTTTCCAACTAACGATGTGCGGATGTGGTAGCGCGAGGGAAAAGGAGCCAAACTGAGCTTGCTTTGTTCGCTAAGAGAGGCCCCCCTGTAACATTCCTTTTAGCTGTGCATATTTTGGCTTCATTTGTACAGTTTTAACTTTATACTGTGTGTGGAGAAGTTCAGTTGTAACTGGTTGTGCCTAATAATTCTATTGCAATAATTAAAGTTCGTGGATAGCTGTTATGTTATTAGTTAGTTAGAAGCTGCTTCGAAAACCAAGTCTAAGCTGAAAACTTTTTAAGTGACATGTCATTACTGTAAAAGATGGCAACAATTATTTTCTTTGATTTCACAACAGTTTTCTTTTCTTTTTTTTTTTTTTTTAAGACAAGATTCATTTATGGAGACAAATAAGAAACAATGTCTCAAAAGCTTGGGGTAGGAGTGTGAGGGCCCAGACTGGGAATGATGAGACTATATATAGATCCTGTAGCCCATGAATAAAATATTCTCCATCTGGTTTTTAAAACATGAAAATTTGTGATGGGCATAATTTCATCTGCTACTTTTAGATTCCATTTAAAATGTGAAAGTAATATATAAATATTAGTAAATCTGTTGCAGAAACAAAGTATTGCACCTTTGCAACCTCTGGTAGAAGTCTCATATGACTGTTTTAATTCAGTAATCTGATGAAAACTCTCCAGTTTTCTTCTTAAAAAAGTGATAAGCCTTGGAGTCACCAGTAAAATAGTAATTGTAATGTATACCAAACTGTTAGAGCTGTGAAATGTGTTTCCCAGGGGCTTCTCTTGCAGTGGTAGAGATCTGTCTGTGTGCATGGTTGTCATGTTCAGTGGTTACACGTGCAGACTTGGGTTACACCTGGGTTTGAATTCTAGCTCCGACAAGTGGCTGGTTGTGAGACTTTACTGTAGATATTAACGTGTTGTGAACATCAGTATCTTACCTAGAATATGGGTAAAAAATTCAATGCCTATCTCACAAGTTTTTACAATATTTAAATAACATAAAATGTGTGAAGTCCTAAGTGAAGAGCTGGGCATAAGGAAAGCCCATGATCAACATTGGCTGTTATTATTACGTTGTCTTTGTTGTGAAGCTCTGGGGTTTCTTTGAGCTTCTCAAAAACATTCTTTCCAGTCAGTGTCTGCGTTAGAGTTGAATATATTTACTTAATCACCATTGACTTCTACAACAGATAGCAAGGAATAGGTTGTTTGGTCTGTAATGAAATCCGGGGCAATAGTTTTGATTGCTGTTAAGCATTCTTTGAGAAGCTGAAATTTTAATACTTGTTTTCAGAAGCACTTACTAAGATGCATTTATTAATCATGAAAAACGGCACTCTCAAATAGTGTCATTCTTCCCAAGATGGACTTCCAACTACAGGATATGCATACTTTATGATGTTATAGATGGCTGCCTGGTAACACAAAAGCCAGGGCTTCGTCTCCCAGTGTGAAGAGAAAATCCTCGCGTTTGATAGCGTGATTTTCATAAGATTTTAATGACTTATGTACATATCAATTACATTTTCTGGTGTATTGCTTCTTTTCCTTTTCTTCTCCAGAAATCTTAACCCTCTTGAAGGCAGGAAATATGTTAGGGGTTCATAGACTATGAATATGAGAATTACATAATTTGCTGTTCACTCAGTAAAGAGGTGATATTATTAATGATGATCAATGTTTAGATCCCAAACATGTTTAAATCCACAAAACCTCTCATAGACCAAAGCATTTGTTTATGTAAGCTAATGAGTCCCTGACATTAGACCGGTTTTTTTCAAAGTAAATCTCATATTCTGAAAACATTTTGAGGCCTTAAATAATATCACTATTGAATAACATCTTTCGAGTAATTTAGTAAAAAACTGTAATAAAACATATGTGGTAAGTTTTTATGAGGGATCTCTATTTCTTAGCATTAGGGATAAAAGATTATTGTTAATTCTCCCCCACTGAAACAATAACAACAACAATAATAATAGGCTAACTGTGGTCAGCTTTGACTTCATAACTGGAAAGCTCTGTTTTCATTTCTACAATTGGCATTTTCTCTTCAGCTGCTTTTTAAGTTGGGCTGTTAGCAATTTAGCCTGTCTTTAATTTTAAGCACCATTCTTCTAGTTAGGAGATCCCAATAGAAAGCCCACTCGTGTAGCCTCGCCTCTCATTGGCTAGCTGGGAAAAGAGCATTTCTGCATAAATTGGATGCTTCCTTCTCCCCTGGAGACCAAATATGCTCATGTTTCACAATCCCCTGGTTTGTAAGCTTGAGTCCATTGCCTGAAGCTGGAAACTTTCACTTTGTAGAACAGAGCACACAGCGAAATCCAGATCCAATACCCCTGACATGCCCGTGGGTCTGACAGCAGATTGAATACATGCTTCTTTCTTAATCCAGTGTTTCTGAGCTGCTTCAACTGAAATCAGAAACCGATGTGCCTGAGAGAGGTGTCCTTCAAAGAAAGGTATTTCCTTTGTGCAGCTCCAGTGCACACAGAATCCAAGGGGTTAACCTGAGAGCTGCTTTGAAAACAGAGGCGAAGGTCACTGGCGGCAACAGCAAAGACTTTTAAAGCCTGCCGTCCTGAGCCTTTCAGCCTGCCTTCCCCACCCAGGGGATTGTAAACATTGGCTCCCGGCCATCACGTCCCACAGCACAAAACTTCTCTGTGCTTTCAGCATATACATTTATGCTTTTTTATGGAAGCTGAAGCAGAGGCACGTTATTGCTGTGAGCCCAGAGAACATGTCTCTGTTCGGTGACAGGGGAGGAATCCTGTCCTGACGGAATGTGAAAGCATGCAGATATGCTTATTTAGCGGGGCTTCACATGGAACTTAGCCGCTGCTCTTAGCCTGGCTTTCTCAAGTCAAAAGAATGTGTAGAATGCTGTCACTTAATCAGAACCCAGAAGAGCTCTTTTATCTGCCATTTGTTAGTAACTTGCAATATTGTCCTTATCGCTTTGTCCTTTAGCTTGATCCAGTGCCCTCGGATATGAGAACTGGTAACATGAAAGCACTTATTACCTTGAGCTTTGATTCTTGTTTTTAGTCTTTAAAACTCAGAGTTCCCTAATCACCAACAAAGAAGCTGTGGGGCCTTTTTTTTTTTTGTAATTTAAATAAAGTTGTCTTAGTCCTAGGACCATTGTTGTTTGGTAATGTTTAAAAGAAACCGAGATGATTCATATATTTATGCTGCCGTTTATACCTGATTCTTCAAAAGTCTGTTATTGACATAACTTTTTATCATAATAACTTTTATTGATTCAATTGCATGAGGACAAAATGGAATTTCCAGAGATAATGTGTGTAGCTTAAATTTCTCACTCCCAAACTTTTTAGTACTTTGTAGGAGGTTAATATTCATCTGTCTATAAGTAATTTCATATAACTTCAATCATTTGCTATGATATTTTTCTTTTCAGTGATTTCTAAAGACAGGAATGTCTTTAGAAATTTTGATAGGTCCACACACTACAATAGGTAGAGGCAGAAAAATTATATGAGCATATTTTATAATAAATTTGGGTACTACAGAACAGAAAGCACAATCACTGTGCATTCCTGTTTGAATAATGATGCTTGATTCTGAGAAGAATATGAGACAGACAAAAGTCCCTAAAATATTGCACAGATATGCAGACAAGATTGTTCTCTAGCCTTTAGCTGCAGTTGATAAAAGATATGTGGGTTTGCCTGTTGTTTCTCTGTCTAAATGATTCTTAAAGGCTCTTCACGCTTTGTTCTGTAATTCCAGTTTTGCTTTATAGAATCACAAATTCTATTGGGTACTTATTAATGTTCTTGTCCTCGTGGTCAAAATTCCATTTCTGTAAACATCAAATTTCGATGCACGGCATCACTGACCTGAATGTATTAGTACTTTGTGTAATGTCCATATAGTTTTACTGAGCATGTAGAATTTATTTATTCTTAATTATAAGATTCTGGGGTTGGAAGGACTTTAGAAATAATCAAATGTGACTTCTTGATTTTATAGTTGAGAAAACTGGTGCCCAATGTTATAAAATTACTTTTTTGCAAGATAATGAATGTACAGAGGTTATTTATAATAAAAATACAGAGGTATATCTGGGACAAAAACCCAGGTTTTCAAATCTCTGTCCAGGACTCTTTCCCTTAGTTCATCTAGTCTTATACCCATTGTCCTCTATGGTGTTTACAGATGAACAAATATGATATTAATATATGGCTGATATATGTATTATGGGTCTACCTCAGATGGAAGACCTCATAAGTAATTATGAGCAGGTGTTTTGTACACTGAACTGAAGATGACATGAGGTGTCTTGGTCTTTATTCCCAAAGCACCTGGTGACTGACATTTCAATCATTCATCTTATCAACTTGCCATACCTCGATTTCACTATACATTTCTCACAATCTCTTCAAAATCCCCTTTATCTTTTGCCTATTTATTAAACATGTAAGAGTGACTTCACATGACAACAGTGAACTCTACATCAAAGCTGACAGCTTGCACAAAGCTATTCACAGAGGCTAATTCATAGCACTAATGACTTAATTGAGTTTAAAAATTATAACTGGAATGACTGTTTTGCACAGTCTCAAACTCTCTTTTTTGTAGGATATATATATGTATGTATGTGTGTGTGTGTATATGTGTATATATATCTCCCATCTTTTGCTTGCCTGTGAACCTACGATATATATAAATATGGGATATTTGTTTTTCTTATCCAGGTTAATGGAAAGAGACACACAGAGAGAATTGGGGGGTGATTAGAAAGGAAGATTGAAAATAAATGTAAAAGCTTTCAATCCAAGGAGCACGAAAGAAAAGGAATTCTTTTCAAGAAGCATCTATTATATTTATTGTTTTTTAAAGGCCAATGTTATTAATAGAAATACTCATGAAAAAATAAAACATTTTAAAAGTATATAATGATAAGTTATTTAGAAAATACCTATATAAACTAGGAGACAGGAAAAAAGTTTAAAACATAAATGAATAGATTATAAAACAGCATAACAACGAAATGGAAAAATAATTGCTCCCACATAAAAACTAACAACAAAGACAATCCTCTGGCAAAGCAAACTGAGAAAAAAAGGAGAGCCATGTTATGGAGCAGGTCAGTCCACTTTGCTGCTGGGTAGTAGAGATTTTAAAAGAACATGTGGCATATGAGACAGGATCAGCTAGGGCAGGAAGGAGTACTGATTAGAGCTTCTGCATGAACCCCAACTCCAAGGCCTCAAGCCTGGGCACCCCCAATTCTCTTTCCATTAACCCAGATAAGAAAAACAAATATCCCATATTTACATATGTTGTAGGTTCACAGGCAAGCAAAAGACAGGGGATGTGTATCCTTCAAAAAAAGAGAGTTTGAGACTGTGCAAAACAGCCATTCCTGTTATAATTTTCAAAACTCATTTTAGTCATTATAAGCAAACACTGATTGTACATGACCTCTGTGTTAGGCATTAAGTACTAAGACTGGGGGTATGCGGTGTTGGGAGACATGGATTATGCTTGAGAGGTTTATAGTTTGGTAGGCAAATCAAATGTGGTAAAAATACCAACTGGAAAGGGTAGAGAAGTACCCTGTAAAGAGCAATGATG
This sequence comes from Cheirogaleus medius, assembly GCA_008086735.1. Classification (NCBI taxonomy): domain Eukaryota; kingdom Metazoa; phylum Chordata; class Mammalia; order Primates; family Cheirogaleidae; genus Cheirogaleus; species Cheirogaleus medius. The sequence goes on from VBSM01002217.1 coordinate 44,699,022, forward strand.
ATAAAAATATTATGGATGTACCAGAGGTGGAAGTGAGTAAAAATGCTTGGTTTTCATTAATAAAACTTTTTTTTCACAATATTCACATAGAAAGTCATAGAAAAGCTTAGGCCTGAGTACCTCTGTTTTAAAAAATGAATGCATTGTAACACAAGGAATTTGAGGTCCAAAGGGTAGAAACTTCTATTCTCTTCATAGGTAGCAAATGCTTAGCCTTAGAAATTAAGGCAGAAATGTACTGCAATTGGTATATATGGATTTATCTTTGGAGTGAAACAGCACTCAACAGACAGTAGCTCTTACTAATTAATTAGCAAATGCACTCTCGAAATTCCTTCCTATAAATGTCAGTTAGTTAGATTTTGTGGAAGGGACATGTTTTACAAAAGTTTCTTATTGCCATGGCTTTCAGATGGGAGAGTCCATACTTTTAGTCCTGTAGGTCTCATTGGAGCAATAAGATGGTATCCTTCAGCTTACTCAATGATTGCTTGTTACTCTCTTGCACTGACGCTTAGCAAATTTTTAAAGTACAGTTAAATGACTTCTCTGTATTTGGAATATGTATCTCTGCACTCAGGTTTTCTTTTATGTCAAAGACATTCTTTACATCTGAAGTCTTAAATGATTCTCCATATATGCATGAGGCTTTTTTTCAAGAGGTTTACTCCCTCTGCTGGCTCCAACTGTGAAAGTGTGTAATGAGTATAGTTCTGATTACAAATCCCAGGTATTGCTTGCATGTATGTTCTTTGCCTTAGACTTTTTCCAAAATGTAAAATTAAACTTTAGTTTGGCTCCCTCTAATTCTGGATATAAAATCACCCAAGAATCTGAGAGATATTTTACATTTCTTTTGAGAACAACATGAAATTCTATGAGAGTAGTAGTGATCCGATAAGTAAGAAAGTTTGGCATGCAGCTTTACAGTATATAATAGGTGCTCAATAAATATTTATTGGTTTCTTGATTGCAGTCATATTTTTATCATGCACAGACATTGTGTGTACTTTAAGAGCAATAAGTCACCCATTCTGTTTAATGAAGTCATCTGTGTTTCTGTAGCACTTTCTCAATGCCTTATTATAGTTCCAACCACACTATAGACAGTTATTTCTTTTTATATTTGCCTCACTAGACTAGGAACTCTTCCAGAACAGAAACAATCTTTTATTTGTTGTTATAGTCTCAAACCCTGTCATGGTGGCTTGGTTGCCCAGTAAATGTTGATGAACTTCAACACTACAATAAACATCTTCCCAAATGGTCTACAGGCAGCCAGAAAATTTAATTAATTAGAATTGTTTAGGCACTCTACTTTTATCATAAAGAATAAAGAAAGCAAATAAGGATTTATCCAGAACAGCCACTACCTAAGCATGAGCATATCTGTACTAACAGAAATAGTATAGTTAATACAGACATAGCAAGATGTCCTCACCATCTACATCTGTAATAGTATATAGTGGTAATTGACACCCACAATGGTTATACCAAAGCGCTGAAGGGTACTTTGTAATTTTTATTTTCATTTTGTACTTTTATTTTCAATGCAAAACCAAGTTTTCATATATTTGCTTGCTTTAAAACAAGATATACCAACTCTTATTTTTCAGGACTACATTAATTCAGAATGTTAAATTATATGCATGCATACATTACAAAATTTATTTTAGATTATTTGTGCTCAGCCCTGTATATTGTCATAGATTAGTGCTTTTCAACTCATTTTCCAAGGAATACTAATTCTGTAGAATGGTAATAGGTGTTATATGAAGGGGAAAAAAAAATCATTCAGCTTGGTAAATGCTGAATTATGTAAGTTTCTTTTTTAACTGCAAGACTTCTCAGAGCCTTTAATATGTCAGTGAGCAATGTGAGTTTATAGAGGATGGATTCAATATATTCCCAAATTTTTTAATTTAAAACTGTTGTTTTAGAACATCTCTGGACGTTATCTAATTCCCTTTGGGAAACAGACATATACACAATCAAGACTGAACAGTGTAGCCAAATGAGTTCCTCCAATAATTTTAAGATATTACCAATGTTCTTCTGTGATTGAAAATGTCTTTATTAATGGAAAATGTTGATGGAATCATTTCAAATCTATTTCTTTTTGAAGTCAAATGAAGAACCTCACAGATTTTATATGTTTACCACAATATGCATAACTTTCAGGGCTGCATCGCAGTACAGTCGCCCCTTGGTATCTGTGGGAGATTGGTTCTGGGAGCCCCCATGGATATCAAAATCCACGGATGCTCAAGTTCCTTAAATAAAATAGTATTTGCATATAACCTACGCACATCCTCCCATATACTTCAAATTATCTCTAGATTATGTATAATGCCTAATGCAATGTAAATGTCATGTAAATAGTTGTTCTACTGTATTGTTTAGAGAACAGTGACAAGAAAACAGTCTTTACAAATTCAGTACAGATGCAACCAGCCATTTTCTTTTTTCAAATATTTTCAATCCGCAGTTGGTTGAATCCATGGATGTGGAACCCACAGATACAGAGGGCCAGCTGTATCTCTTGTAATCTTTCCCACCATATTTTTGGAATCACACTGTAAGTCCCATTACCTCATGTTCACTAGCACTGAGCATTGGCCATCAAGTAGCACTCTGCAAGTATTTATTGACTAAATGAAGAAAATCATTTCTGCAGTCATTCAGAGTCTCTAAACTACAAAGGAAAGTGGCACCCTGTGTATACTGGTTAGAGTCCCTCAGCCACCCACCACCACGAAAATTGTTGCTGTGGTTCCCCATTTTAAAATTCTGTGCCTGGCTGAATGTGAAGGTAGGTTGACAACGCATGGAAATGTGACTACATGACCTCTTTAGAGGGAAATATGGCAACAGAGACCAATAGCTTAGGGTTTACCTCTTACTAAGCTACAGGGCTATAAACTGACAGGTATGGTTTGTGTTTTAGTGTATAATGATGTTTCAGAATTTTGTCCATAGAAGGAATTTAGTAAAAACCACCATCTAACAGTTTCTAAAACTTTTCATTATTAATATTCAAACAAGCATTTCAGAATACTTTTCACTTTAGTTCCTTTTTCAATGCTTAAATTGTCTAAGAATTCTGTATAAATTTACAGTCTCTGTAACTCTGGAGGAGGACAACTGCTTAAAGAGTTGGGAATTTGCTAAAAGTCAGACATAGAAGGGGAAAAAATGAGAAGAGAAGCCTAACTTTTTAAAATTGTCTTAAACTGTTGAGTCACACATCTGTACACAAATGCTAGATATTATTTATTCTGTCATTGCCAAGTCTAGTTAGTGCTTAAATGAATCCTGATTATATTATCATTTTTTAGAACCTTACATTCTTACAGTTGTTTAGTCAAAAGTATGGGAAGTACCACTGCACACTAACTTGAATGGTTGGGAATATCAACCAGTGGAGAAACTGGAACTCTCATACATTTCTGATGGGAGTGTAAAATAGTTCAGCCACTTGGAAAACTCTTGGGTGGTATCTACTAAACACTTGCCTACTCTATATATGTACCTAAGAGAAATGAGTGTCTATATCCAACAAGAGACATGTATAAAAACATTCAAAGTAGAGTGTTTATTTTACTATAACCAAAAACTAGAACTATCCATCAATAGAAAAAAATGGCAAAATAAATTCTGGCATATCGATACAATGGACAACTACACAGCAATGAAAAGGAACAAACGATGTATTGATAGGCACAACAGCATGTATGTACAGTGTTTATATATTATCTTCTGCAAAAAAAAAAAAAAAACCAAACACATAATTCCTTTACCTGAAATTCAAGAATCAGCAAATTAATCCATGAGGATATAAGTCAGAATAGGGGTACAGGAGTGGTGTTGACTAGGAAGGGTATAAGAGGACCTTCTGTGGTGATGTAAATATTCTATATCTTAGTCTGAGTGGTGATTCTATGGGTTGTACATATGTAAAATATATTGTACATACTAAGATTTGTGTACACCTCTAAACAAATAAATGCCTTAGACAAATATGCATACATACATTAACTGATGCCGATAGTTCTATTGTTGTATTTATGAATCTAGAACACCTTTCATGCCTTCAGAATAACCCAAAGACAAATGGATTATTTTCCTCCCTGTTTTGGTTTGTTGTTGTTTGGGGTTTTGTTTTGTTTTCTTTTTTCTTTTTCTTTTTTGAGTTTAGTGGGCAAATTTGGAAGAACTTGTTTGTCAGAAAAAATTTTTTTTAAATCATACATTTAACAAGCATTGAATGCCTACTGTGTGCGAGCTACTGTATACCGAGCGTTGGGGATCCAAAGATAAGTAAGACCCAGTCTTGCCATTGTAGCACTCATTTTGTGGGGGTAACAGAGATGGAAGCAGATTCTTGTGGTCACACCACGCGTCAGCAGGGGCTGTAAGTGGTGTGCTGCAGGAGGGTAGAGCAGGGAGCTGCTCCCTCTCACAGGAGGGTGTCACCAGGCCCATTTCTATTTTTGTCATATATCGGGGTCCTCTATATATTAAGTGTCTATGTTAAGTGGTTTAAGAGTACTTTTTAGTTACTAAAGGATAGTTAAAATATTTTATGTGATCTACATGTTTTCTTAGATATCATTGTAATCACTTCTGTCAAAAGACAAAATTACAACAAATTTAGTTTAAAGATACCAGTTGGCTCCATTGTGATTCTAGAATCAGACACTTCATGCCATAAAATGGAATAAGTGTTCCAATGAGGAGGAGGTTGGCTATAGTCAGAAAAAGGGCTGAAGAAAGCAGAAACAAAGAACATAAAGCAGATTGGTCATTTCATAGTTACTTTCCTCATAAAGTAGGGACAGGGAAGAAAACAGAACAATAAATAGAAGGATGACTGGCTAACATCACATTACTTCAGGTTTCTCTTTGTTGTAAGGATTAAAACTGAGGGAACCTTATTATCACACAAGATTAAAAATTCAAACTGGCCAGTTTGGGAAATTAAGCTGTTATCTCTCTCTGCTGATTTCTCTGAAGGTCAGATAACAACTCAGTTTCAGTTTTCTGAGCAAGGGTGACTCCATTTTGAGTTTTATGGGTCTGTTGGGGCTTAGTGCAGGAGTTTAGTGCAAAATAATGGCCTCTCATAATTTTTGTTTTACACTTCTTAGACCTTTTATCAAAGCCCTAATAGTTTAAGGATAAAAGAAGCTACCTGCCACAGATTTCTAGAAAGCAGCAGCATTCTTTGAAATATCTATAAGTGGAAAGGTAGTGTTTCTTTGAATTAGTTCTGAGGTAAAAGCCAGCCCTCCCAAACTTGGAGGGTTACTTTTCCTTTCAATTAGTGTTTGCATGCAACAACCACCCTACCCCCAACACATGTGCACCAGAAGCCCCTGAGTCTAGGTGAGAAGCCTTCCGCTGGTTTTTATGTTCACACATGTATCTCTCCTGATAGCGGATATACCTAGAAATACTCTGTAAAGTCCTTGGTATTAGTGTGGTTCTTCCTAGAAACTGAGACGATTTTAAGAAAAGCATTGCAGCTCATTAAAAGCAAATGAATTTATGTATTCTGTGATTACCTATTTAATTAACAGAACTATATTCCCTTTCAATGATCCTTTCTTTTACCTCTGCTCTTAGAAGATATATAAGATGAATTTTAAAGATACTTAAAATTCAATAAGTATAGAAAAATATTTTATAAAAGAAAGGGAAAATTAAATAAAGAACTAGGACACACATGACACATCAGACTTTTTACAAAATAACTTTGAAGTCAGATAGTAAAATCCAGGGTGATATCATCACATCTGTACAATTGCAGTGTGCTCAAACATGAAAATGAAAATTCTTTATGCCTAGTCATGTGCTTTTTTTTCTTTAAGCTTAGAAACTGTTAGAAAATGGTGCATGTTACTATTCAGGTTCTCCAAACTGTGTATTTTCCTTCTATTGTTTCCACAACTCTAGTCCTCTGTGCATTTTGCTCTTTTGTAAACAAGAAGGCACCCTTTTTACACTATGTCTGCATAAATGGGTGAAGGGTGAGTTTGAGGGAGAGTCTGACTTGGGGAACTGGTTAGATGGTGATTTCATTGGCAGAGATAGAAAAATACAAAAGGAGAACAAGTTGGGGAGGAAAGACCATGCTGTGGTCTCCAGGGGGATGTTGGGGGCGGACAGCAGAAACATGCCTGTGCACACAGTGCCAGACTTCTGCCCTCCGTGCAGTGCATTGTGGGTAGGTAGATTGTCCCTATCCTCCAGCCATTTGCACAACTATGACGCTGATCCCTCAACTGGTAACCATCATGGCGAAATCCTTTGGGATACCATTATCCTAGAAAAACAACTTTTTTTTGTTCTTGTCAGCTTTTCTGGTAAACTGCTTTACTATGGGAATGTTGATTGCTTTGGAAATACAAACATTTTTTTGTTGTAATTAGGCTTAAGACAAAAAAAAAGACGACCTGAGGTCTTTTAGACTCTACGGTGAGGAGAATGAACTTGAGTCAGATAAGACCTGCTTCAAATCCTGGTTCTGCCATTTACTAGCTGAGGGGTCCTTCTGTAAGTTTCAACTTCCTTATCTGTAAAAACAGAGTCATTGATACTCACCTCACACCATTAAACTGAAGATTATGTAAGGGAACAGATGAAGTCAATCCAGCATAGTACATCTTCTGTGCTTTACAAATGTTTTCTGTCTCCTTCCCTAGCCTACTTTTTACCATCAAATAAGATAAAAATGGAAAGTTTTAGAGAAAAGAAAAGATCACAGGATCCCACAATAATCCATTTTGATATTTAACAGTTCTTATTGTTAGAAAATATTTCCTTCTGTCTAACCCAAATTCCTAATGCTGCAATCTAAATCTCTCTCCCAGATGTGTCCTCCTTCTTTTTTGTTTGCAGTTTTAATCCTGCTAAATGAACAGCATGAAACATCCTAATCTTCAGAAGCATATTTTCTTTATTTCTTGTCTTTAGTCGCTGAAAGCATAAAATATAGTGGAAGCTCCAGAGTCCTCTGTAAACTTTAAATTTGTCTTTGGTAGCCCAGATTAGCTGGAAATTTTCTGGCTGGTTTTCTTTTCCTGCATGTCTGTCTCTGAGGCATTTTAGATGGGGGTGTGTAGGGGGAAATATGAAGGGAGTGCATACTACAGAATGAGCTATACCTTGGTAGCTGCTTTCAGCTGAGGATCTTCAATCCTTCCCATTTAAGGAAGGCAGTGCCCATAGAATTTTAAGACGTTCAAGAATGTGTGTGCCTTAACTTAGATTTTGAAACTATGCTTCCACTTCCCTTGTCACGTGCACTAACCATATAACCTGCTAGTACTCATTTAGTACGTTTGCTTGCAGCCTATATAAAAATGAACATAGTAACCAACGACAAAGAAGGGGTGAACTTTAGAAGCATTTGACTATTTCCATAGCAAAGAAAAAAACCCAATTTTTAAATTCTGTTACAAATATGAGTAATTATGTGGCCTCTCAAAGCAAATAGATTTCCTTAAGAGTTAAAACAACTTTTAAGAGGAAACAACGAGCCATGCAGCCTGCCATATCCTGTGTTCAGAATAATTTTCATTTCTACTTATCTGTGAAGGTTGAAGGAATGTCTACAAATATTTGCTTGGTTTCTATGGTGAAGGCAGAGAGAGATCAAATATGTGATTGTTTAGTGTCAAAATCAAAACTATACTATACTGTACTTCTACAAAGAGAAAGAGTTTGTTACTTGAAACATAATAGACATTGAGCAAGTGGTAACTATTTTCAGTCTCACTGAGTTCAAGACAAACTTTGAACAGTGCAGTCTGAAGCAAAACATGGACCCTTCAGGCATTTTAAAACTTCATTTTACAAAAATAAAATGGTCCTCTCACTTTATTAAAAAATCATCTGTTGACTAAAGACAGGGTTGGTGGACTCTCAGAATGAATGCCCTGTGTAGGTATGGGAACACAACCATGGTCTATAAATTTGTGCTATAATAGAAACACTCTGTCCTGCCCTATGTTATCCCTCCTAACCCTGTAACCCTCCATTCTTCTGTCTTCTGGCTACCCACACATTTGTTGGAACATACCTTTAATTTTTGCCTGCTCTATATGATGCTTCTCGAGGGTCTGGGTTTGAAAAGTCTACTAGAAATTGTCTCTCCCCTGAAAGGGCTGACTTTGGTTCTAGGAGATAGTAAGGACACTGAGAGGCAGTGTGGTAAGTGCTATGATCACTTACAGTCGGGGAGGACTAGGCAGGGCAAGGTTCACAGGATTTAAGAAAGGAGTTGTGAAGAGGGCGTTCTAGAGAAAGGCCTCAGTCTGTAGGAAGTTCACATGAGGCATGACACAGCACACATATTTAAAGAACCTCAAAGCCTCTGAGCAAGTTAAGGAAAGCCTGCATGTGAAGGGGCAGCAGGCAATGAAGCCAGGGAAAGGGTGGAAGCCAGATTATGAGGGTTTGTGGCTAAGCTGGACTTGAACTTGACCCTGAAAGCTCTGGAGAATGGATAAAGGATTTTAAACAGTAGAGTGGTGAGCACAGCTTCAGATGCTGTATAGAAGACAGAGTGGAAGGAGGCATACTGGAATGAAAAGACCCAGAGAAAGAGGTCTGGAGAGAACAGGTCCATGATGGAATTGTCAGGATCTGGTGGATTCATTGATAGTAGAGATGAGTAGGGAACATGGGTAGGTGGTGATTTGCTTCCAAAGAGAGAGAATATAAAAGGAAAAGCAGGTTTTAGAGGAAATATAATGCATGCATTTTGAATTTAAGATACCTGTAGAAGGACTAAATGATGATGTCCACAAGACAGTTGGATTTGTGAGTCAGATCCTCTGCAGAGTTCTGAAAAGTATGGATTGTGGGGGGCATTCATATATGATGCCCCCCCCAAGGGTTGTGCATCATATAAGAAAAGTGACTGCCTAAGGATGTATCCTTAGAGAAAGCAATGGTTTAAGAGAGACTAAGAGGGAAGGAACGTTAGGAATGGATCCTAGCATTCTGCACTTAAATCACTACACAGACACTGTTGCCACCCCCAATTGTCTTTGAGCCAACCCGTTTGACTTGCAGCTTTCCTAATTTGTGAGCACACTGTCCAGGGCTAACACAGTACCTCTCACAGAGTGGACACTCACATGATGAATTTAATTGAAGCTTAGTTTGACCTAAAGAACGGTTTGCTGTCTGGGGTAAAACCTTTTTTAGGTAGGTCTGCTTAGACATTAATAAGATGAGAGAGAGAGAGTTATAAGGCTCAGAAAGAGATGGCAAGTGCTGGTATCAAGAAAGGTCAGAAGCCTGCATCCCTGAACTCCACCTTTGTTGATCCTTCAGTGGGTCATTATCATCCCTCCCTGGACACAGTACAGTGGCTCCCTTCCCCCAAGATGCCCTTCGTCTCTACTTGGAGGGAACACACATTTCAGCTCATTTTCCCTGTGCTATTCATTGTCCTGGGAGTCTTCTTACACATCCTCTGAATCAGATCAGGTCCAGCCCTTCCTCCCTCCACAGGACCAGTTCTTTTGTTAAATACACATGTTTACTCAAAGGTGTTAAATTATTATGGAATAGTATTGTCCCCATATTCTCCAGTCTAGGGGATTGTCTCTGTCCATCTTCAACACTGCCACTGGGAGTTCCCTGTGATTCATTCATGTATCCAGTCATCAGGTAATTACTGAGCCCCTTCCATGCATGACACTATAAATGCATTGTGGCCAATGAATCAGATGACTATGATGTAACATAGAGAGTGTCAGGTAATATAGAAGTGCAGTGGAAGCTCAGAGGAGAGCCATTACTTTTGGCTGTTAGATAAGGAAAGGTTTTGTTTAGGAGACAGTATGTGAGCCAGGCCCTGAAAGATGGGTAGGATTTGGACCTACAGAGACTCAGGGAAATAGAATCCCACAGTTAACTTTTATTGGTATGTAATTTTTAATAGTTTTCATTTAACTGGTGTTAAAATGGTAAAACGGTGCTCGGCAGAATTAGAATTCTGATTATTTGTAACATCCTTAATTTAAATGTATTAATTTTAAAGAACTGAATTTCGAGACTCTATGAAAAGTCAGTGAAATTATCACTAGCTTTGATTTTCACTTCACAAAACCACACTAGTTTTCTGTAGGTAAAAAGCATATGTATTAGTTTGTATTGGTATGACGCAAATAAACAGATCAGAGCACAGCTTAGAAAGCCTTTACTTTGACTAAGTATTTTGAGGTATTTCAAGGATTGCATCCATATTCCTCATTAACTGTTATCTACGTTTGCATTTGAGACACGTTGTTGAAGTGGGACCCAGAAGGAGAATATCACCACACTGGTACACACCATAAGTAACTACCAAACAAAAGGATAGCAAGGATATCCAAAGATTGTGTTCTTGGGTCTATACAGTATCCATATATTTTAAAACCTTCATTACCACTGCCTCATTGTTTAGGGACTCTTTGAATGTTAACAGAGGGCAACTTACAGATCACCCAATCCAAATGTCTTTGACAGATGGGAAAACTGAGGCTTGGGGAAGAAGTTACCAGCCATGCTAGTTTCTTCATCTGTCAACTGGACGTATTAATCAGGGTCTCAACAGAAGATAGATGGCACAAACTAAAGTAATTCAAGGAGGATTTGTTTACACAGACAAGATTTACAAAGATGGGGGTTTAGGGGAACGTAGCCAAGCTGTTAACCATTCCCAGGCCCTAAGGAAAGAGGAAGGGAGCAGTTACTGGAATCCAGAGAGAAGGAATTAGGTACAGTGGGCTTCCCAAGATGGACATTGGCTTTGTGATGACAGCACAGCCAGCTCTAGACAGCTTTGCTGGGAGGAAATCAAGGCGTTAAGGACCCTGAACTCACACCTCGACCTCTCCCTGAACTCCTGCCGAGGGCGTTGGCCATACCCACTGAGAAACTGGAGGCATATGGCAGAGGTCTGCCTTCAGAGCAGAGACCATCTCGAAAGGCAAAAGGAAGATATCCAGCACAACAGTCCTACCATGCTTTTCTGCCATTGTAGCCATATAATAAGGATGAAGCAGATAACATCTATAGTTTTTCAAGGATCTTGGTGAAAGGGTCCGTAAATAAAAGACTGTTTAATATTATATGAAGTAAGAGTGGTTTACTCTGACATGTATTTTGAGTCAGAGTTGGCCTTGGCTGTACTTTATCTTATACTGTTATTGAACTGGTTCAAAAAAAAAAATGTGAATAGAGATCAAAGCCCTTTAAACAGATACATCGACTTGTGTAAATATCCTTGAACTCCCCCCACCCCTTACGCTCCCCCTCCTGCTGCCAAATCCATTCAGCACCTCTACAGTCTGTTAATACATGTAATGATTGTAATAAACATCATATTTGCTTTGGTTCCAGCTGGCTCCAACCACCAAACTCTGCCCATAATTCCTATTGTTATCTTTGCTTACTAGACAACTGCATTGTTACCGTTAGTAGCTACCTTTGTCATAGATTTCTCAATGTGGATCATTATATGTTGCACTCATTGTTTGCCTCAACATGCTTTTAAATTTAAATTAACCATTACATTTTGTTTTTAAGGATATTTAGAATTATTAAACATAGAGAACTTTTGGTAGAAATTGATTATGCTGTTGAGAAGTTTTCTTACTTCCTGAAACATTTTTGTTGGTGTTGTCCATTTTGTATAAAGCTTTCAAGTAAAAATTAATACATTTCTACTTATGTGTGACTTAAACTGGTTTTACGTTAGTCTTCCATAAGACATTTTTAGAGGCAAAGAAGTATAATAATTTCTGAGCAAAGGGAATTTATATTTTACTGTCAGGAAAATTTGTTACAATTTGGTCTTAAAAACTTGGTTCCAGATTTAGTTGTAGCATATATTTTAAATCCCATGTAATTACAGAAATTGTCATCATTGGAGATATTTAAAATTACAATGACTTTTAATGTGAAGATTGAAGGACTCTGGGTCAGAGATTGTAGAACAGCCACGTAAATTAACAAATTAAAACGAGGGAAAGTCTCTTGATACATAGGATAATGTCATATAAACCAGGGAACAACTATTAGAAAATGCTACTTTTTATATCTATTGCAAAAGATAGTAGTTTATTATTTCTAAATGTAGGCCCGAAGCAGTGTTTGAGTTATTTTATTAGAGAATTAACTAGAAATGTAATTCTTATGTAATTCGTATTTTATTTTGGAATTCAAGCATGTTGAATTCCACAAAAACTAAACAAAAAAGATCTTTCTTTAGGCAAATGATAGTTCAAAATAGAGTTTAAACATAAATTTTATTAATCTAATTTCTCTTTGTTACAATGATTTACACAGAGACTAAGCAGAAATCTTACAGCTACAAATGAGATTTTTAAATCTTAATTTTCATTGAAGTTATTAAGTGGCAATTGATGACTAGATGCCATACCATATATACAGCCTTGTTCCTAGACCATTTTTGAAGGAAATCATTTAACCCCAAAGAACAGTGAGTTTTCTTTTAAAAGTTTACATTAAAATATTTCAAAGTGAATTTGAAATTATTTCTCATTGGTTACTTAACTACAGCCTGTATCTTTGCCTATTGATTTGTGGATGCTTGGAGTGCTGAGTTAAAGATGCTGTGTTGGATATTGAAGAAGAGTTGAAATCAGACAGTCCTGGTGTGAGTCCCAGGTCTTGTACTTCTCAGCTACATCACTCTGGCTGAATTCCTCAACCTCTCTGAAATTTAGTTTCTCAGCTGTCAAATGTGCTTACTGACAGTCACCAACTATACTTGCACCACTGAAATCGTCAAACAGCCCCTTTTTTCCTTCCCGCATTCTACCCCTGCACTGCCATGTTTTTGTGACCGTTGTCTATTTAAAGCTTGATTTTTCTGTGTCCTTACAGACATTTTTTTTTTTTTTTTGAGACAGAGTCTCACTGTGTTGACCTGGCCAGAGTGCCGTGGCATCAGCCTCGCTCACAGCAACCTCAAACTCCTGGGCTCAGGCGATCCTTCTGCCTCAGCCTCCCAAGTAGCTGGGACTACAGGCATGCGCCACCATGCCCGGCTAATTTTTTTTTCCTATATTTTAGTTGGCCAATTAATTTCTTTCTATTTTTTTAGTAGAGACGGGGTCTCGCTCTTGCTCAGGCTGGTTTCGAACTCTTGAGCTCAAACGATCCGCCCACCTCGGCCTCCCAGAGAGCCTTACAGACATTTTTATAAGCACATATGGTTATTGTATTTATAGCCATGTATAAACTTTTAATAAAAATTAGAATTTTTATTAAAAACTTATTTATTAACACTATAGCATGGACATCTTTCCTATGTGAGCAGGGTGAGACCTAGCTCATTCTTTTGGTAGCTGAATAATACTCTCCTTTTGGTAGTTATTGGAGAGCGAACATCCTTATGACTGTTTGTATACAGCTATGGTCAGTATTAATAGACATTTTAAAAAGCATTTGATAAAAATTCATTCTACATTTTGAATGGTTGCAAAATTTTAATGGGAAGAAAAGGGAACTTCCTAAACATATCAACATTGTTCTTATTATTTTGACTGTCTAAACAGTTGATAATCACTAATAAATATTACTGACTAAAGTATTAAAAATGAAGATAGCCGTATTAAAGTTTATTAGGATGGATAATCAATCAGAAATCAGTTTCCTTAGGACTGCTTGAAATAAGGCTATATTCAGATTAAACTTTTCATGTCCTGTGATGTTAGACTTTATTTTGAATTGAGGTAAAAAGATAAATGTGTGCTTTCACAATATCTGTATATGTCTACAAATCATTGAAGTGGAACTTTATGGACAGTTTGCACCTGCACTTTTGTTTACAGTGTGTCAGAGAAGCAAAGAGAAGTGTTCCTCCAACTAGAAATATTAATAAAGCAGAAATAAATCATGTAACTAAAAACTAGAGCCCAGCATTGGACACTCTCTTTAGCAAAAATAGTACCTTTTGGGGGAGGGTTACCTGAAGAACTTTTTTTAAAAAAAGAAAGAAAAAGAAAAACTCCAAGGGCCCAACTCATGGAGAATCTAATTCAACCTGAGTTTTTCTAAAAGACCCATGAGTGATTGTCATGCACAGTCGGGTTGAGAACCAGTGGTAGAGTAGAGCATCTGACTAGAATGTGAAGGATATGGAAGAACTATGGGAGATGGTGCTGGAAAGATATACTGGAGTCAAATGAGAAGTAACGAGAAGTAACATTGTTGCGGGATTGTTGGTTTTGGGTTTTGGGTTTGTTTTGTTTTTTTTCTTTTTAGAGACAGGGTCTCATTTTGTTGCCCAAGCTAGAGTACAATGGTAGTGTGATCATAGCTCACTGCAGCCCCAAACTCCTGGGCTCAAGTTATCCTTCCACCTCAGGCACCCAAGTACCTGGAACTATAGGCACATACCATCATGCCCGGATTGGTTTTTATTTCTATGACATCACCACCATCCCTCCAGTAAATATCAGCCAGATATTACTTAAACAAAACTTGACCCCTGTGTGAATTCAAGGCAAAATAGGTTAAATGAAATGAAGAGGGAGAACCTGTCAAGAATCTTGTTCCAATTAGATGTTGCTTTATAACCACCCTGAAACTTAAAACAATAACCATTTTATTATCACTCATAATCTTGTCATTGATTGGTTTCAGCTGGGCAGTTCTCTGTGTGGCATTGGCTGGGGCTGCAGTCAGCTGGGGGATCGGTTGGGCTTGAATGTCCAGGATGACTCTTTCACAGCACACCAGCTGAGTTCTAAGAGGTAGCATTTCAAGAACAAGCATTCAAAAGGGCCCAGGCTAAAAGCTTCATAGGATCTAGCTTTGGTAGTCTCACTACATTACTTCCGTCATATTTTGTAGGGTCAAGCAAGTCACAGGGCCAATTCAGATTCAATGGAAGGTGAATAAACTCCATCCCTTGGTGGGAGGAGCGTGTGCATACAACAAGAGAACGAAACTGATGGCAACCATTTTTGGAGACTTGCTACCATGGTCTTATTGCACCAAGTAATATAGCATCAAAATGCATAAAGCAAAACTTCATAAAATTTATATAAATATTAGTAATAATGCAATTAGACAAAACAATAAGGATAAAAGGGACCTGAATAATATAAAGTGCTTATGTAATAGGTTTATATATTGAATTCCTTATCTGACAATACACCTGCATTTCAAGTGTCCATGGAATATCTGACCCCCCCAAAAAGAAATCATTTGAACCCCTATACACTCATAAATCTGAAGCCTTAACATAATATTCCTTACTCAGCCCTCAACCTGGCAGAAATAATTACACTTGTATTTGTTTCATCTATTATTATATACCACTCTGTATTAAATGGAGTTCTTCTGTTTTTGGAATCCCTTCCTCTGGATGATTTTTATACATGGTATCAACAGTTGGGTTACATAGTCTCTCTTAAATTCTTCCCTATTTTTAATTTGTTTTCTGAAAAGAGCAGCATGGAACTGGATTTTATTTTGATTTCCTAAAGTGTCATGATAAGAGCAGTTTTGACTTGTCCTGCATGCTCTGTAGACTTCGGGGTCACCATCCAGCAGCTCTGGCATCATCTTCTAATTTCCCAGTAATGCTGACCTGGGAATTGGACTGGAATTGTTGCCATCACCTGTTTTCCATGTATTATTTTTTTAAAGCCCCTTAAGGGGGGAAAAAGTTTTAAGATAAGTTTTTCGTTGTTATAGTTGTTTGTTTTCTTTTGTTTTGTGGGGTTTTTTTGTTTTTTTGGGTCTTTGCTTTGCTTTCTAAAACTCATGCTATTTTACCATCCTAATAAGACACAGAGTCTGAGATGGGAACCCAGGTTGTGGGGATGATGTAATTTCCTGGCCTGTCAGTGATGAGTCCTATTTACTTATTGCTTCTATCACAGTGCCCGCATATGATTTATAGGAGTTCTTTCCGAACTGAGTCTTCTCGTTAAACCACCCAGGGTGAGCAGTTTAAGACAGTAGCCCTCTTCCGCAGTAACACTCAGATCTGTTTGCCGTTGCAGGTCGTCACGCTGTGGTACAGAGCTCCAGAAGTCTTGCTCCAGTCCAGCTATGCCACCCCCGTGGATCTCTGGAGTGTTGGCTGCATATTTGCAGAAATGTTTCGTAGAAAGTAAGAAATACATTTTGTTTCACTCTGCTTTCCTTGAAAAGAGACTTTTTGGATCTTTGTTGACCTTAGCAGGGCATTTCTGACTTGAGTAGGGTCATGATGTCCAGATGCATCTGCTCCAAGCTACCACTTCCAAGCCTATCCTGAAACCACCTTCTCAGTCATTATGGTGTCGTTTTCTATGACTGTAGCTTCCCGCTCTTGGAAACTCTGGAGCAGAAAACGCCACTGTTCTTATAATTTACATTGTTTTTATTGGTGACGATAGGATGTGGTGAACATAAGCATATTTTGGTACTTTTTGGTGAAGAAATATCCTCAAGGTGGGCTTTATCCACAGGAGGAGAACTAGGACTGTTAAGTAAATGAAAATTTTTAACAGAAATTTTAATGGTGAGAATAGTTAAAAAATATATATATTTAGGTTGAAAAGGAATAGGCAAGGAAGATGTGTCAATGCTACTTCAGAATACTTTAAATGCCACCATGTGAAGGAGAGATTGGATATATTCACGCATTACAGAAGGCAGAAATAGGACCAGGGATATAGAAATTACAGAAATAAAGATCATTGTTGTGTCTGTCTTTTGGGTGGATTGGAAAAAAAATTTTTGTTAAAAGGGGTAGAAATCTAACAATTAGACAGTTATCTGGAGAGTAGAGTTTATGAAAATAGTGCATTCTCACAGGGTGTCCAAGAAGAGGCTGGACCACCACACATTGGAGATGTTTTCAGTGGTGTTTATAGGGTCCATGAGTAGGCTAGGTGGCCTCCAGGCCCCTCTGAATCTGAAAGCCTGTGATTCATTTGTTTGATTTTCAGGTCACAAGAAATAGCCAAACAATATAATGAAGATCTGCCAGGGAAATAAGCCATACCTGGGTACTAAGTTCAGCCTGGTCACAGTTAAACGGGAACCTAATCATAATCTAATCTTTCTGTCTTTTCTATTTTTATTTCCACGGGAAAATGCGAGTTGGGAAGCTGAGTATATTTCCATTGGACATGTTATATTCACAATATAGCTACATGATAGTTCACAAGGAAAAGTGGTCAGCCATTGCTTATTTCTTGGTTGGTTGGTTTTAACCAAACGAAGTTTTGTGTATGTAATAAATTTGGGAACTGTTTCTAGAACTCAGCAAATTGATCTGTAGCTTATAGGATGGGATCATGGCAAGGAGATCAGAGTACACAGATGGGTAATGCAGGCCTGCCGTGTGCCAAATATAGCGCTATACGCCTTCCTTTATGCTACTTTGTTTAATCCTCACAATAAGAGGAAACTGAGGTGGAGTGGTAAATTTATTTGTCATCAGGCAGCTAAAAAGTAGCACGGGTATGAATCCAAAGGAAGTCTTGCAAGTTCTAATCCAGTGTTGTTCTTTGACCAGGAAAAGGAGGAAAAAAGTAATATTGAACTCAGCTGAAATGTTTACCAAACAGGCTATAAATAAGTGATTTTAAAAGTGTGATCTCTGGATTAGAAACATTGACGTCACCCAGGCCTTGTTGGAAATGCAGGTTCTCAGGCCCCATCCTGCACCCGCTGGATCAAAAGCTCTTGGGCTCGGATCCAGCAACCTGTGTTTTAACAAGTCCTCCACGCGGTCCTAATGTAGCCTCCAGGGTAAGAACCCCTAGGTTGACTGACAGTGTCACCAGGGATGGGCATTCTTCAAAAGTGCAACTCCCAGGCCTCTCCCTGGAGATTCTGATTCATTACTGGGCTGGGGCCAGAGACTCTTGTTTTTAAAAGTGCCTCAGGTAATTCTTTTCATCCAGCAGATGTGGAAAACATCGGGTTAAAGACCTATGTTTAGAACTGGGAATAATGTACTGCTTAATAGTGCAGGCTAGGAGTTAGGACAGTCATTCCAGTTCATCTCAGGAATAGTTTAGTGCAGCTAAGAGTTGATTAGAGAAGTATTTATTGGAATGGCATTTATGTGTCTAGAATTGTCCTCAGATGTGAAGATGGAGTCCTTTTGGTATGGGGGAGGACAATCAGTTATTTGTCAACAATTACACACTTGAATAGTAGCCATGATCGATGATAAAACCAGTATTTTTAAAGATGTTAAAAGAAAATAAAAGATATGCAGAATTAAACATTCGCTACTAAGGAATTTGCAGTGTTTTGAAGTATAGGCAGTCCTGACCTATGTATGGAACGTTAAAAACATTAAAAACATTTAGCACTGAAGTAAGTGATAGTATAATTGGTAATCAGGTTCCCAGCCTAGCTTGCAGAATCCTCTACACCCTGGAACCTATATGACACATCGGTTGTGCTAATTCATCAAAACCTTTTTTCTGTGGGAAAATTCATACTGGGTTCCAATCCAAGATGACAGGAATACCCTCTCTTCATCCCAGCGTAGGGACTGAGACGTGGGACTCAAATGTTGGAGGCTCAGGGAAAGGCTTCTTTGACAACGTGGCAGCAGTCTGCTTCAGTTTGCTGGAAAAGTGAGATATTGGGTAGAGATCCATTGGCTCTTCAAACATGCACATAAGAAAGTACCCTTTCTCCTGGAGCCTTGCACAAAAGTAGCAAATTGAGAAATAATTGCTTGGAGGAAGAAACAATATCAGAAACCAGGTCCATGTGCCTTCAAGACTGAAAGGGAATGAATCCAGGCCAGTTGCACATCCTTCCTAGGGTAGGGCCCCGTGTCCTGGGTAGTTTCTGCTGGCTTGACTGTGACCTTGATTGTGGCCATGGGGTCTGACCCTGTTCCTATTCAGTTAATGTTTGATATTTCCTGTGATACCACCCAGATATCTGAACATGGCATGCTTCTTACTTATGCGATATGGGTTCTGGGGTTCACCCCTCCTCTTGACCTGGTTCTGACTTGACTCCTAATTCGGTATTGACTCAGTTGAGAATTCACAATCCATAGATTCTGAAAGCAGACTCCTCATTACTTAAGGATAATCCTAAACCAGGGAATTTTAGCATGTGTCCACTCTGGGTACCACTACTTGACACTAAAGAGTAATTACAAAATTTTATCATTTCTTTATCACCTTCTTGCCATATTCTTATGGCAATGTTACTATTATTTACTTAGTTTTTTCTACTACCTTGTATCAATTTGCTTTTTTATTTAGCCTCATTCAAAACAATAATACAGTCATGCGTTGCCGAACAACTGGGATATGTTTTAAGAAATGAATCATTAGGGGATTTCATCATCATGTGAATATCACAAAAGAGTGTACTTATACAAACCTAGGTGGTATATATAGCCCACACTTAGGCTGTATGGTATAGCTTATTGTTCCAAGGCTATAAATAAACCTTTGTAGCATGTTACTGTACTGAGTACTGTAGGCAGTTGGAACACAATGATAAGTATTTGTGTATCTAAACACAGAAGAGACACAGTAAAAATACAATATAAAAGATGAAAAATGGTACACCTGAATAGGGCACTTACCATGAATAGAACTTCCAGGCCTGGAAATTGCTCTGGGTTGAGTCAGTAAGTGAGTGAGTGAATGTGAAGGCCTAGGGCATTACTGTATACTTCTGTATACTGTATACTTCTGCATTACTGCAGACTTCATAAACACTGTACACTTAGGCTACACTAAACTTATAAAAATTTGTTTTCTTTCTTCAGTAAGAAATTAACCTGTAACATTTTTACGTTATAAACTTTTTAATTTTTTAAATTTTTGACTCTTTTATAA
Source organism: Cheirogaleus medius (assembly GCA_008086735.1). Taxonomy (NCBI): domain Eukaryota; kingdom Metazoa; phylum Chordata; class Mammalia; order Primates; family Cheirogaleidae; genus Cheirogaleus; species Cheirogaleus medius. The sequence goes on from VBSM01002217.1 coordinate 44,718,884, forward strand.
TAACACAACTTAAAACACAAATACGTTGTACATCTGTATAAAAATATTTTCTTTTTTATATCTTTATTCTATAAGCTTTTTAAAAATTTTTACTTTCTTTTATTTAATTTTTTAGAGACAGGGTTGCACCATGTTTCCCAGGCTAGACTCAAACTCCTGGGCTCAAGTGATCCTCCCATTTCAGGCTCCAGAGTAGCTGGGACTACAGGTGTGTGCCACCATGCCCAGCTTAAGTTTTTTTAATTTGTATTTTTTATATTTTTTTGTTTTTTGGTTTTTTTTTTACTTTTTAAACTTTTTTGTTAAAAACTAAGACGTGAATACACACACTAAGCCTAGGCCTGTACAGGGTCAGGATTATCAATATCACTGTCTTTGACCACCACATCTTGTCCCACTGGAAGGTCTTCAGAGGCAAAAATATGCACAGACCTGCCATATCCTATGATAACAATGCATTCTTCTGGAATACCTCCAGTGAAATGTATTGTATAGTAAATACATAAACCGGTAACATTGTTAATTATCATTATCAAGCATTATGTACTGTAGATAATTGTATGTGCTATACTGTTACATGACTAGCAGCACAGTAGGTTTGTTTACACCACCATCACCACAAACATGTGAGTGATGCATCTCGCTACAATGACATTAAGATGACTATGATGTCACTAGCTCATGACTGTATGTTAAATCACAGATTTGGTGAGCCAGTTATTTATTTGCCAAATAAACATTAGAATACATATATAACCATTAAAATTATTAAGAAACTTAGTCCACGTTTATCCCCTGAAATCATCTCACATATCACCAGTGAGTGGTACATGTCACTTGTTGGAAACCCTGTAATAAGTTTCCCATTCAGTCTACAGATGACTTACTGAGTGGCTACTGTATGCAAGGCCCACTTCTAGAGGGGTAACTTAAATGCTAGTAGAGAAGTGTTACGTGCACGATTAGTTAATTAATCAGACCTGGGATAAATGCGATGAAGAAATACAGGGTCCTGTGAATGGATATAATGAGATGATTGTTTTGGGAGAGTGAAGGAGATTTCTCAGTGGAAGGCTAGAAGTCAGGATTAACCTTCCTCAGAGGTCATATTCATAATCACTTATACATCAGCAAGGCTCATCGTCCTCCATAACCTGGGGAGAAGGAAAGAAGTGAAAGGATTAACATTTGTCATGTGACAGGCCCTGGGCCAGGGACCCTTCACAAGTATTGTCTCCCCAAGCCCCTTTTCTGAAGGCTACTATCCGGAGTTTACAGATGACAAATTAGAGTCTTCTACAAGGAGGGTGAATAACTTGCCCAAGGGCATACAGCTATTAAATGGCAGAGCCAGGAACCCAGGTCTTCCTCACTCCATAGCCTTTGACTTTTCTCCTCTGCCGTGTTTCTGCCCTTGCTGTTGTTTGACCTATGAGGCTGTAGTTTTTTCTGGAATTTTTTAATGTATTGTGACAATGCAGCAGCAATGATATTTTAGAGCAGTTAAGAAACAAATCATACATTTAACGGGTTTGATTTCCAGTCTTTCCTACGTTGGAGAGCTTGACCAGTTCTCTGTCATATTACTAAGAGGTGCTTGTCTTCTGTTCTAAAATTGAGTACCTAGGAAATATGAACTCAGTAAAGAGAGTCTTAGGGCAGATGGTTGACAAAGAGCCAGAGAGTTTAAATACCATCTGTCACTATTATCTGGGTTTAATAATTGCCCACACTGACCCACAGAAGCATTGTACAAAATGGATAAGACCTGGATTTTTATCTTCCTCTTTAACTCTTGGTCCATGGGTAATCCATCTTTACTCCATATTGAGTTGTATTTTAGTACAAAAAAAATTGTTATCAATTTGGTCAGTAGCCAGCTAGTCAGCTTAAAGAATGGGATTGGATGGATGGATGTGATAGATTAATTTTTAACTATATGGCAAAATAAATTAAGAATGTTAACTCCCTGTGTATCTATCTACCTGTTGCCTTATAATCCTTGTCAGAACTGTTGTCTGTGGTTTGAAAGTTGTGGGGTTTTCCAGGTTATAGCAAAGTCATAAAAAGAAAATGCACATTTAAAAAATAAAACATGCTACTAATTCTTTGAATGTGCAGATTGTGGTAAACAGATAGTAGTTCTTAGAAGTTCTGGGTTGCCAGCTCCGCTGATCCCTAGCTAAGAAATGCCAAATGCCACCAGGAAGATTATAACAAATACAGTCACTGTTAGAAGGAAACAAATGAGACTTCATGGTCATATTGCCCCTTGTCTGGTAGCCTCTCTAGGCTTGTCGTCATTGATTTCTATGAATTAAATACCCAGTAGTTGAGAAGCTGACAGTGAAACTGTCCTTTGTGGCTCAGTGGTCAGTGAGCAAATGTCTTTAAAATGTCACTGAGCGCCTTGCCAATTTTCACATTGGTTACTGTGTTGGTGCTTCCCCCACTTGAGCACTCTCCTTAGTGACATTGAGGAAATGAGGTCTTTCGTCAGCTGACCTGGGCGCCAAGGCACCGGAAGGCGAGCCCTCGTGTGAGAGGAAACCCATCACCTCAGGTTAGGTTGGAACACATGCACAGAAACCAGGGCGCTCAGCTAGACTTTCAGATTTCTTATCTCTTCTTGGATATTTTCCTAGACGCTTTTTTTTTTTCTTCCTTTAAAGAACCAGCCAAATGGGAAGAACTCTTAAAGGAACATTTTCTTTAGTGAGGAAATTCCCAAGATGGTACCCAGGAAAAAGTCCAATCTTGGTTGAGTAATTCACACAGGGTAGTTCTAAGTAAGAGCAAATGAGTACTTTTTGATGTAATCAACATTGATTTTTTTAAAAATTCTTAATGTGTATCTGAACTTTAACATGAATTTGAAAAATATATTTGTCTTCATGACATATACTGAGAAGCCACCACCAGGCCTGGCCTTTCCCTGTGAGGGCAGCTCTGCAGCCTCCTAGCTTCCCGCCCCATGGCCCCTCCAGTCTGGCACCCTGGGCCTGCCTGTTCTGTGCTCTTTTCCACAAACTAGGTTGTGTCTACCTAGTCCTCCTCTAGTCATTCTGCCATCATGTCCTTCCCTCCTACGAAGTCGTTGTTTCCCTCTTACTTCCTCTCATGTTCCCATCTCTGTTCTTAGGAGCCAACACCTCATTTCTCCGACTCTGCTTCTGCTACTCCTTTCTATTCTGCCTCTTGGAATCCTTGACCTGTGGCACCAAATTCCCCTGCTTCCCTGAACTTTTACTCACAGTGTTCTTCTTCAAGGTAACTAAAACCAGGCCTTTTTCTGTAGGTGCTCTATCCCTCCTGAGAAGGGACCTGTGATAGTCTTAGCCATCTGCTGCTTGGGGACATTATTCTGCCAAAGCTTCTCAATGTCTTTTTGCCATTCTCTTACATTCCCATCCACCAGTCTCAATTGCATGACCCAGGGACTTTCAGGACCAGTGATTTTCAAGCATAGAGCCATTACAGAGTAAGAGTGAATGTCACTGATGAAAGTGCTTTGCACATAGGTAGAGACAGAGCAGTTTGAGCATCCTGATTAACTCAGCAGCTGCATCACTAAGCTTGCACTCTCCCTGTCCTTCAGCCTGTACTTAAGCATTCAGTGGCCCTTGTAAAGAACTCAGGTTCTCTGGTCCTTTCTCAGGGCCACTGCTCCTTAGAGACATCATCATCCAAGTGCTCCACCATTGAAAAAAAAGCTCTGCTTACTGATATAAATATAACAAGCAGAGCACATGTGCTTGTTTAGCACTTGCATCTAGGCTTTTGGTCAGCATGTCCTGTCTCCTTCAGCTCTCATCTCTTGGTCTCAGACCCATGCTAGGATTCCCTCTTCTTCCCATCCCCACACTCCCAACCCAATATTCAGCCTTATCTCCAATTAATAAGATGAGTGAGGTCCTCAAAGTGAGCTCCTTTACCCTCCTCTTTCAATTCAAAGATCTCTCTTTATCTTCACCTTCTCTCTTCTCTCCTGTTTCTGAAAACGATGCCTTCTCCCTCCTTCAAGGAAGATCCCTCAACCCTTGGTCTGTTTCTTGATCCTGCTCTGCTTCTAGGCTCTCACTTCATCCACCATTCCCTTCTGATTGGCCTCTCCAGAGTTAAATCATGCTCTCATCTGTCCATCTTGGAAAAGATTCTCATTCCCCTTTCTGTGTTCTCATTTTTCTTATTCCCTTTGTGGCCAAACTTCTTAAAAGAGTAGTGTCCTTAAATGTAGCCTAAACTTCATCACTACTCATTCCTTCATTCCTTCCAATGATAAAAATAATAGATAACATTTATCAGCCACTTACTATGAACCAAGCACTGTAAAGCTGATCCTTGAATAACATGGGTTTGAATTGTGCAGGTCCACTATATACAGAATTTTTAACATAAAAGTTACACCGAATGTGCCTTTGTCTCCCACCTGCCCTTCCACATATTCTACCTCTGCCACTCCTGAAACAGCAAAATTAACGTCTCCTCTCCCTCCTCCTCCTCGGCCTACTTGACGTACAGATGATGAGGATGAAAACCTTTATGATAATCCATTTCCACTTAATGTACTATAAATATATTTTCTCATCTTTGTGATTTTCCTAATGACATTTTCTTTTCTCTAACTTACTTCATTGTGATACAATATATAATACATAGAAAATATGTGTTAATCAACTTTACGTTATTGGTACGGCTTGTAGTCAACAGTAGGCTTATAAGTAGTTAAGTTTTAGGGAAATCAAAAGTTATAAACAGATTTTTGACTGCATGGAGGGTCAGCCCCCATGTTGTTCAAGGGTCAACTATATTCAGTGCTTTAAAATATCCAATTTTTCATTTACATCTCAGAATAACTTTATGGGCACTATTATCACCCCCATTTTACAGGCAAGAAAACTGAGGTCTATAAAGATTTAGTAGAGTACCACAGTTAGTAAATGGTGAGAAGAGGCTTTGAACCCAGGCTTATCTGACTGCACAGTCCTCCTGCCACTCAGGCTGCTGCCTCAGAGGTTACTGATGACTTTTCTCATTATTGTGACCAGGCACCTCCTCTCCTTTCTCACCCAGAGATCTCTGTCTAGATAAGATGCAGATGACCCCGAGATGGGCTCCAGGGCCATACTGCAGTTCCCTAATGGACTGAGTCTTCCACCAGCCATCTCTTAGACACCTTACCTTCACTGAACCCCTCCAACCAGCTTCTCTCACTTCCGTTTTTCTGTTCATGGAGCCTACATCCCCACAGCTACCCACCTGTGTCCTCAGAGTCACCTTGGAATCATCTTTATTCTTCCATACCCAGGCCCTGTCGATTCTGTCTCCTTGGGGTCTCTCAGGTCTTGCCCCTTTCCATCATGACATCCATCTCCCTAATTTAGGCCTTCTTTAACAGTCCCCCAGCTTGGAGGAGTAACCTGATAATCTGTTACCCTGTTTCCCACCTATTCATGTACATATGATAAATTAATATTCCTATTATAACCCTTTTTCAAAAACCTGATAACATGGGTATAGGATCCTTGGCTTTCAAGACTTTCTAAAGAAGATCCCTACTTTATTCCGGCCTTAGCATATATTGTTCTCCAAGATGTCACTATTAGGGAAAGTGACCTACCTTTTGGCCCCAAAACATGTGTCAATGGTTTTCTCCTCAGAACCCTTGCCTTTCTTTTGTCCTGGGTGCCCAGCTGCCCCTCTCATCTTCCAGAGCGAAACCTCGAAGCTGCTTCTTCAAGGAAGAAGCCTTCTGTGCTCTGCCCCACCTCAGCATTCTATCGTACCTGTGTCACGGCACTTTTCTCAGCCATGTTTCTTCTATGCACACAAGTTTTCCGCCCTAGCTGCAATAACAATGTAAGGTAGAGCACAGTGTTCTTTCTTAGGAACCAGACATCTAAGGCACTGTTCCAGCCCTGCCCCACCAGCTCCGTGACTAAAGGCAAACCCTCAGCTTCTGGAGCTTAGTGTCTTTGTGAAATGGAGAGACTGGGATGCCACATCCACGGAGTGCAACTGTGCTTCCCAGAGCCCACAGAGCCCCTCCTGTGTGTAGTCCAGGGAGGGCACAGCCCTTCTTGCTCCCACGCTCAGCTTTAATCAGAACAGCTTGCTTTCATCTTTTTTCTATATCGGGCTTCTGAGATTTAAAAGGGTTCTAAAATATTGGAGTGGATGATGTCCAAGATTCACTCCAACTCTGATATTCGTTCCTTCTAGATAGAACCATGTCTTGGTCATTTCTAGAACTCTTAACCATGTCCGGCACAGCTAAAACTGTTGATAGAGCTTATTACACAGCCTTACGTACTGTCTTGAGCACTTGGCATACGTAATTCAATTTAATCCTCTCAAGTAACTTGCCCCAGGATCCCACATCTGGTCACTGGCAGAGCTTGAACTCAAAGCTGTATGACCTATAACAGGTACACTGAAAAGGAGGCAGGCATAAGGTGTAGGGTATCGTTGTAACAACTGGCGTGTGTGTGTACACATGCGTGCACATGCCTCCCTCTCTATCCTGCTATTCCTTTTTTTAAACATTTGCATTTCCATGTGGAATATCTATAAAAGCCTAAACCAGCTCCGTATGGTAGAAATACAGTGTGAGCCACAAATGTAATTATAAATTTTCTAGTAGGCACATTAAAAAAGGCAAGAAGAAACGGGTCAAATTAATTTTCATAATATATTTTATTTAACATGGTACATCCAAAATATTATTATTTCAACATGTAATGAATATAAAAATATGGGCGAATGAGATATTTTACATTCTTTTATGTTTGCACTAACTCTTCAAATTCAAATGTGTATTTCATACTTACGGCATATGTCAGTTGGGACTAGCCACATTTCAAGTGCTCATTAGCCACAGGTACTGTACTGGACAATGCAGATGTAAGCCATCAAATAAAAGATTAAATTAAAGAAGAAACAGGCAACTTGCCAGTCATTGGCAGTGAGGGAGAAAACGAGTCAGTGTCCTTCTCACTGATTTCTCATTCAATCTCCTACGTCATCTTCTTTTCTAATTAGGGTGAGTCTATGGAAGCTGGGGACCCTGCACATAAAACCAACAGATCTGAGGTTGATGCAGCCACCTGGCCTTCTTCCCCAGAATTAGTGGCACTTTGAGCACCAACTTGCAAGTTTACCGTACTAGCAGATCTTCTCCAATATGTCCTTTTTAAAAAATGCTGGAGAGCCTTGTTGTCTCTGTGGTCTTTCACTCCACATGCCACGTTCAGAAACAAGAAGAATTGCTGTGGGAAGGATCAAATTAGGAGATCTAGATGCCAGTTAGCTTTATTTTCTTAAAAAAAGTTCTTAAACCAAAAAATAAAATGACATAGTCTGATTGTAAAAATGCCAAATGGTACAAAAGTATAAAATGTGAATATTGTCTATCCTGTACTCCCCTCCAGACTCCCAAAGACATCTCTCAAGTATACTTCCAGATCTTCTTTATTACAGATTCAAAAAGTGGTGTGTGTGTGTGTGTGTTCATAAATACATAAATTCATATGCACACATATACATCTGTAAATTTCTCTCACAGAAGTGGGCTTACACCATACTCTTCTGCATATTGCTTATTCATTTTATTTTGTTATATGTCATAGAAATTTAACTCATTTTTAAACTGATGAATAACTGTCAGTTTATTTATTTTGTAATTTAACTAATTTCCTGTTGATGGACATTAGGATTTATTTGGTCCTATTACAAACAACATTGCAGTAAACTCCTTGTGCTTATTTAGTGGAACATTTGTCCAATTATTTCTGTACAGTGAATTCCAGAAGTGAAATTACAGGGTCAAATAACATGTATATTTTAAAAATTCTGCTAGCTAAACCAAACTACTCTCCAAAAAGCTTCAGCTAAACTCCGTTTTTAGCTTAAGGTGGGAGGTAAGATTGAGATTCTCTCAAAGATTAAGAAATGTTGTCATGAGTAAAGCAAGACAAGAATTCTCATGTAAGTCTTGGTTACCTCTTGTCCCACTACTTAAAAATACTATCAAGTGGAAAAAGTTAAGTGAATATGGTAATTTTTATAAAACAGTTGTTAAGTGGTTTGATGCATAAGAGACTTCTTTCAACTGTAAAATTCACTGTGGGTTTCCTTTTTATCAGTTGGGTAGCGATAGGGAAGGAATCAACCTCATTTTGTCAGTTAAAAATAAAAATCTTAGATAAAGTCCTAAGCAGTTTTTCAAACTTGTTTTTTTTTTTCAGTGCACAAGCAGTCCAAAGATCATTTTGCAGAGGTCCATAATGCCCAGGGATGGAGAATAATGCATATTAAGTTCTGCTATTCCTTCCAGGCAGGGCTTGGAGCCTGGGCCTTCCCTTCATGTCATTTTTCCTTCTTAGTTAGTTGCCAGAGCTCCTGCATCATTACTTCACATTTTGCCTCGTGGATACACTCCTTGAAATAACTCCGGAAGCTCTTCCATTGACCACTTCCTCTAAATAAGAAAAGAATCAGACTAATAGTTTCAAGTCTACCTGGTCACAAAGGCTCACATCTGCCTGGCCACCTTCATTGTGTAAGATGAAAAAATACTTGGTTTGAGGGAAGAAGCCCCTTACTTTTCGTAAAACACAGAGAAAGCAGATATTTTACACATTGAAAGCCAATTCTTACCAGTCTAATCTTTAGTTGGTGGCAAACTTATCATCATCTTTTTCTTGTGAACAGGTGGTACTTCCCAGCCCTACAAAATAAAAAGTACCATGCCTGCACAAAAATTGTGTTAGCAGACCTCCAATTTGAGTTGTCTGGCCTTTGTTGTTTTATAATGTTCATGTAAATTTACTAGACAAGACAATAAATATAGTAAATAATGCAAGACATTTTAGATAAGCGTAAAATCATGAGATATTTTATTTCCACTGAACACTACTAAGGCATTAAATTACAACAAATGGTAAGATGTGACAAAAGATTCTACTAGATCTTATAATGAAATGGTAGGTTGTAGTGACAGTCTGTGGGTAACTGTTTGGCTCACTGCTGTGGGGTGGTCTGTGCCTGTCTGATACCCTTGTTCTGTAATTTGGCACTGAGGATCTACCTCCCATCTGGTCTTCCCATGGTGACTGGAGGAGTTGGTGTCTGATGAGACCCAGTACTTGGTTTAACTGAAAGAATTAGGCATTTTTCTTATAGAATCAAAAGATATTACCCAGTTTCCTTTTTTCCCTCCTCTCATCTCCTTTTGTCTTCTTCCCTTCCTCTTATTCCTCATCTCCTTCTTCTCTTCTGTCCCTCTGGCCCTCTCTCTCTTCCACTCTCTCCGTCACTCTCTCTCCTCTCTTCCTCCCATTTTAACCATAGGAAATACAGAGCATTCAGCACAATCTTTCACGTTGACCTTCTCTGGTAATACGTGATGGTATTGGGTTTGTGATTTATTGCTCCAGTTTTGCTTGCCAAATTAAATTTACAAGTATTAGAATTTACTCATAGATAGGATTAAGAGTTGTTGGCTGCTTAGAAGTGTGTATGTGTATGTGTGTGCATGTGCACTTACAAAATATGAGAAGAGAAAAGGTGTGACAGAGACAGCTACAGACATGTGGACTGTATATACTTGCAAATTGAAATACTGCAAGGGACAATTCAAAATGGCAGATTTCCAGTGGAAATTAAATTTTACTACAAACCAAGTTGGACACTACTAGCTCTTCTCTTATCACTGGCGCAATTAGAGTTTGCTGGACGTTCCCAGTCCAAAACCCGGGAGGAGATCCAAAACTTTGAAAGTCAGGCAACAGGAGCCTGCCAAATGTGTTTGCACTATGTTGCCCAACCATTTAATTGGTAATAATCTGACATACTAATATTTCAATATTCAGAAGTAATTTGGAAGCCAATTGCTATATCTGTTTTGCTTGTCAGAGTCAAACTGAATTCTCTAGGTATCAGCTTGTAATAATGCTGATTTCAAAGGCATTCAGTTTAGTGGTATACAGCCCTGATTAAAAATGGCACTGAACCTAGTACTTAGACATTTCTCATTTTTTCCCCCTAACTGGCACCTTTTTTACAGATTGCATATTTTCTCTTTCTGTGAAAAATGTCATTGGTATTTTGATGGAGATTGCATTGAATCGGTAGATTGCTTTGGATAGTATGGCCATTTTAACTATATTGATTCTTCCAATCCATGAGCATGGAATATGTTTCCATTTTTTTGTGTGTCTCTTCTTCAATTTCTTTCAGTGTTTTATAGTTTTCAATGTAGAGATCTTTCCCTTCTTTGGTTAACTTTGTTCCTAGGTATTTTATTTGCAGCTATTGTAAATGGGATTACTTTGTTAGTTTCTTTTTCAGATTATTTACTGTTGGCATATAGAAATGTTACTCTTTTTTGTATGTTGATTTTGTATCCTGCTACTTTACTGAATTTATTTATCATTTACAGATTACATATTAATAACTTCTTGTTGTATTTATTTCTGTGAGTTCTCAATTGAAATTTACTAAAAACATTCGGAGCTATTAGTTTAAAATGATACCTACTGGCCCCTAAAGCATCCAACATGGCAGTGAAATAATTATCAAAATTATTTGGAAGAATTTTTCATTTAGCCAGAACTGGATTTAAAACCCATTTTGTGACATAGGTTTTACTATGTGTGCCTAGAAATAGGCAGACCTTTTTCCTCCCTCCCTCACTTCCCTTGTTTCAGAAACACAGAGTTAATTTCAGTTCAATACATGGACAGCTGTTCCCACTACTGTTACTTTTGAGATCTCCATAGTGCTGTTGACTTACCTCTGCCATCAGTTTTTTGTTTGTTTGTTCGTTTGTTTTGGTTTTGGGGCTTTTTTTTCTTAGAGATCGGGTCTCTGTCACCCAGGCTAGAGTGCAGTAGTGCAATTATGGCTCACTACAGCCTTGAACTCCTGAGCTCCAGCTCCTGTCCAGCCTCATGGGTAGCTGGGACTATAGGCACACACCACCACACCTGGCTATTTGGATTTTTTTTTTTTTCTTTAAAGACAAAAGTCTCGCTATGTTGCCCAGTCTGGTCTTGAACTCCTGGCCTCAAGCAGTCTTCCTGCCTCAGCCTCCCAAGTAGCTAGGATTACAGATCCCAGCCACCACACCCGGCTGCCATAGTATAATATCTCTTTCTGTCTCAGGGAGGAGACTTCAAATACCAGAAAGCACATATGTGCAAAAAGGGACTGGGAGTCTGGAGGTGAAAAGAATGGGACATTTAGTAGATGAGAACAGGAACATGAGAGCAATATTAGATGAAACAGGCTGGATACTAAAAACCAAGAGCTATTCAGAAAGCATAAATGTATACAGAGTAAGTTCAAAGTAATGTCTACACTGTGTTAACTACAAATGACTTGGGCAGATTGCTCTTCTAAGAAGAATGAGGGAATAAAATTTTTTAAATTCTTATAATTTTTTGAAAAATACCACTAAACAAGGCAAAGTAACATTATCCAAAAGACTTTTTAAAAAATAATTTAAAAATTCTGAAAATGATTCATGAAATCAGATGAAAATTTCTAAAAATCAGTAGACTAACTCAAAAGAATGCTAGAAGACACTCTCTAGAAGAGAAACAAAAAGCCACAAGATTGAACATTCTAGAATGTAAACACAACAAACTGAGATGGAAAGGGAGATGAACAAGATGTGGAATTATAAGAAAACTAAGTACAGTAGCACAATTAAAATCTGATAGGAGGGAGTAAAAAGTATATTTAATACTATAGGAAAGGAAATCACTGAAGTAAGGACAATATTGGAAGTTCTCAAAGAATGCTGAGAAAAAGAACAAAAGGTTTAAAGTGGTGGGAAAATGACAAACATGAAGGATAGAGATGGAAATCTGGTCTAAGAAGTTGATGGTCTTAAAGTGCAGTAATTGAAGCCATAATTAGAGAAACATGATCCTAAGCTCAGAAAAGACTTGAATATGCAGATTTAAAAGGTCTTGCAACATTTTGAGGAAAACCATTGAAAAGAGACACTAGTAGTTGAGATGCTCAGGGGTGTGAGTACAGAAAACTCAATTTGGATCAACTAAAGAATAAGAAATTTGTTGGCCGCATAAACCATGATTCCAGAGATAGGTGAGATTCAAGGATGGCCTAATCCAGAAGCTGCAGCTCCATTTCTCTAAGATTCCCTTTTCTATGTGTTGGCATCTTCAAAGACTGTGTTCATACATGGCAAAGTGATATTTCCAGGTTTCACATCTACACACCAGGATACTCAGATAAAGAACACATTCCTGGCCAAGCGAGGTAGCTCACACTTGTAATTCCAGTGCTTTGGGAGCCCTAGGTGGGAGGATCACTTGAGGCCAGGAATTCAAGACCAGCCTGAGCAAAATTGCAAGACCCTGTCTCTAAAAAAAAAAAAAAAAATTATCCAGGCATGGTGATGCATACCTGTAATCCCAGCTACTCAGGAAACTGAGGCAGGAGGATCACTTGAGCCCAGAAGTTCAAATCTGCAGTGAGCCACCGTCCTCCAGCCTGGGGTACAGGGTGAGATCCCATCTATTTAAGGAAAAAAAAAATTCTTCTGTGTCAGGATGTCAGAATTCCAAACAGGATACCGAGATCCATCCTTTGGACTGCTCATGACATATGCCTACAGTTGAACCAGTGGCTAAGACCAGAAAAATGGAATTTGCTTATTAGATAGATGGTAGTTTGAAGAACATCAGTGTTCTGCTACCAGGCAAAAGGGAAAAATGAATGCTGGGGAGGGAACCCATGGAATCCACTCCAAAGACTGACACAGAGCACATCTGGAAAAAGGTTTGAATTAAATGCAGAAAGAAAAAGGCCTACAGTGATCAAATATGTTTATTTTAAAGCTATACAAAAAGGAAAGAAGATCAAGATGGCCTCAGACTTCTCTTGTTTAACCAAAACCCAGAAGAGAATAGAGAAAAGTCTATAGCTTTGTGGGGAGAAAGTCGGTAACCCAAGCACTTTATACTCAGCTAAGTTGTCTTAAATGTGTGACAGCAACAGAAACATTCAGATATGCAAGGATCCAGTTAATGTTTTTGTGTTTGTTATTATCTGATGGGCATACATAAACTAACAGGGATATCAAAATTAGCACATCAAGAATGTGATGCCATAGTATGAAAGGACTCATGGATTGCCCTATGGGACTGTCAGCAGACCCAACATCCAACTCCTCACAGAAGCTCTGAGGAGACCTGTGACTTCAACAGACCTCACCTCTTTGTACTGGCCCCGCTAATGACCCTAGAGGAATGTGGTTGGGTTAGTATATTTTTCACAACAGCATCTGGATGAGGCTTAAAAGCAAGTAATTTCATTATGAATTATTAGTCCTTATTATGAGAATAGCCCTGTAATTGGACTTCAGAAAATCCCCTGAAAAGCCTCAGGCAGAGTATACCATCAGATTTAAAAGTCTAATTAAATATAACTAAAATTATGTTTTAGTTTAGCCCACCTATGACTAGAAAAAAATGGTCTGTAAAGACCTTTAAGAAAAAAAAGAAAGAAAAGACAAGACTAGGTCAAAGCGAAAAACCAAAGATGAAATGGAAAATGAGATGGATTGAGATAAGAAAGAATTATAAAGGCATAAAAAGGACTAGCCAAATTGCAGTCCCCTTAGGAGGCAGGCAACAAAGAGCAAAATTAACACTTAGGAGAATTGAGGAAGTGATGCAAAAGGCAGATTCGGTTAAACTTTCCAGTGGGTGATTTATTTCTTCTGATATTATCATTTCTGGCTTTTTCAAATTTTCTTTAACACTGAATTTCTCTATTTAAAGATGATCTATATTAATACAAAAAGTGAAATTAATCAAAACGTCCCTTACTGGAATTGCTTCATAACAATGTATCAATACACTTTATGAAGAGTTCCTCCCTAGGAATGAGAATACTAACTCTCATGTTATTCATGTTATTGGATGTGTTAGTGTTATTGATATTACTGCATCCCTTACCCACTGTTAAAATATTGGCGTACTTCCATACTCATTAGTAAAGAGCCACTGCCCAGAGGACCCCAAGCTCTCCAAATGCCCCTGCCTCTCTCCCAAGATCTCCAGGACCTCCCTAAGATCCAGCAACTAAAGGGTTGCCAGCTGACATACTAGGATTCTCCAGAACCCAGGGTTCTTCCATGTTTAAAAAAAAAAAAAAATTTAAGGTTGTGCGTGGTGGCTCACACCTGTAATCCTAGCACTCTGGTAGGCCGAGGCGGGTGGATCATTTGAGCTCAGGAGTTCAAGACCAGCCAGAGCAAGAGTGAGACCCCGTTTCTACTAAAAATAAGAAGAAATTAATTAGCCAACTAAAAACATATAGAAAAAATTAGCCGGGCATGGTAGCACATGCCTGTAGTCCCAGCTACTCGGGAGACAAGGCAGTAGGATTGCTTGAGCCCAGGAGTTTGAGGTTGCTGTGAGCTAGGCTGATGCCATGGCACTCTAGGCCGGGCAACAGAGTAAGACTCTGTCTCAAAAAAAAAAAAAAATTAATATAGAAATGCATTCCTGAGAATATACATTTTCTATAATTCCTATATTTTCTTCAAGTCCCCTGAAGTCATCCCATGCATCCGGCAGAAGTCTCTTTCAGCTACTGTTTGCACAATTACTAATCTAGGGCAATTCATTATACTCTTTACAATATCAAAGACCTTCTACTAGTCCCTAACTCACTGCTGATCTTTCTATTTCTTGGACCTTAAAGGCTTCTGGAAATGGGTAAAACTTAGAATTTAATATCTAACTGTGAAATTCTTCCTTTGTTGTTGTTTGTTTTGTTTTTGAAACAGATGTAGCATTATCATTCACCACTCTTAGCCACCTGGCACAAAAATGTTCACCAGAAGTGGTGCCCAGAATGGTCCTCAAATATACCTATACCATAGTCCTTATGAATTTGTTACATTACTTGGCAAAAGGGATTTTGCAGATGTAATTAAGATTATGAACTTTATACACAACAGGGAGATTATTCTGGATTATCTGAGTGGGCCCAGTCTAATCACATGAGCAGAGAACTTTCTCAGGCTATGGGCAAAAGAGATATGACAGAAGGGAAAGTCAGAGATTCCAAGCATGGGACAGACCAGCATGTTGGTGCTGGCTGAGATGTGGGTGCCACGTTAGGAACCACAGAGAGGCCTCTAGCAACTATGGGCAACATCCTAGCTGTCAGCCAGCAAGGACACAGGGACCTCAATTTTACAGCCATGTCGAACTGAATTCAGCCAACAATCTGAATGAGATTGGAAGCAGATTTATCCCCAGAATGGAACACAACTCTGCTGACGCCTTGATGTCATCTTTGTTCGGCTCTCAACAGAACCAGTTGAGCCATGCCATACTTAGACTTTTGACCTACAGAACTGTGAGATATACATGGGTGTTGTTTTAAGCCACTAAATTTGTGCTAATTGTTAACAGCAGCAATAGAAAATTAATACCCCAATATAATGGTAACAACAAGAACAACAACAAAAAAACCCCAATGGTGTGCAGTGGAATAAACAGTAAACATTGCAGAACACACAGTGTGGAATGGCATGCTGTCTGGCTGAGAATGTCTACACAGTAAGGAGCACCAATGCTGAAGGCTGGAAGGACTCAGTGGGAGCCTGCACTCAGCACTCAACTAAGAGTATGCAAAAGGACTAGGAGTTTGGAGGTGGGGAGGACACAAATATGTATGTGTATATATACCATTTTTCATAAGAAAAATATTTTAGAAGCGAACCATTTTAACAAAGTGGCTTTGCACAGTGCTGTAATTAAAAGAGAGTGTGGGTGTATTGCTTGTAGCTTCTTGTTTGTTTACTTAAAGTCAATATTGTATATAGTGACAAATTGGTGAGAGGAAGAAATTATGCAAAGGGTAGATTGTTTTGACAATGGGTACATGTTGTCCCATTTGTATTTTATTTCTTCTGGTACAGCTGTTAAACTTAGAAAAGCTTTTCAAGATGTGTTAGCATAAGGTCAGGATGTTGTTTTATGGTTCCTAAGCTCTGAAGGCTACTTACATAAGGCTCAACACAACTAGAAGGTACAGTGAATTGAATTGCTTTGTGGTATGAAATACGCCACTAATGTGGATGTTCGCTAATATATGCTGTAATTCTGAAGGCAGTTGAGCACAGGGATTGGCACTCGGGAGCCAGATTGCCTGGGTCTAAAGCCCAGCTCTTCCACTTACTAGCTGTGTAGCCTTGGGCCAGTTACTTAACCTCTCTCTGCCTCAGTTTCCTTTTCTGTGAAAATGGATAATAAGGCTACATCTCTCATGGTTTACTGTGAGAATTTAATGTAAAATGCTCAAAATGGCACCTTAGCACATTGATTGGAAGCAGTAAATGTTAGCTATAATTATGACTGTTACCCTTTCCTGAAATATGGAAATATTCATGAAATCGGGGCTTTCAGGCTCCTTTGGACCCAAGAAACAACTGATCCCAAGAATTCTTCCAAGTGGAGATGACCTAACCATCCTATATAAGAGAGGCAAAGCAGGACATCCAGTCACCTGTCAGGCCCTTTTGTCCCTGCTTCACTGTTATTTTCCACTTCAAATTACTGAGGCTTCATAGATAATGTTGGCATGGTAGCAGTCCTTACCATATAAATCTTTATTTTTTAACACCTTAAAAGCACATTTCTCTATCTGCTATTTCATGGAATGGTGTTTCATGAAATAATAGGCATTCTGTGATGTGTTTGGCCAATACTAAACACTTTGGGAAATGCTGGGTTCAACAAAGGTTTCTGTACTCAGGACTTACCATTATCATTAACATAAAATTTGAATTTCCAAGATATGTATAGTACATTGCTCTCCAAACATATTTGACTATGGAACATTTTTTTCAATATGCCCCTTAAAATTTTCTGAAAGTGTTCTCCATGTCTCGTTTGGGAAACAACTGCCCTAAAATAGGAGCATATTTTACCAAGATTATTTAACATTAAGATTATAAATTAAATTAAGATTATGAAGTGTTGCTTGCTGTAAAAGGAGATTTGATAGTTACACATCCCAAATAAATGTGTATATGAATGTGTATCCATAGTAAGAACTAAAATTAGATTTAGATAAAGCAGTGAGGAGTCTATTTTTTATTTTGTACATTAAAATGGCCCCTGTTAGGTCAGATTAGTGACTTTTTCCAGTAGTCCTCCTCTGACAGAGATAATGAGATCATATTGTAGAACGCCTCTTGGCAAAGACTGAGCCATCAAATACATATTGAGTTAGGCATTCTAGGTCTGTCATTCATAATTTAGTGAGGCCTTTTATAAAGCAATTTGTAGTTTTAGCCAACACTATTTTTTGAGATGGTCAAATTCTATAAGGTTGGTATCTGCTATGTGTGAAGAAACTCCTTTCTGTTGTCCGAAACTCACCTCTGTCAAATGTTAGAGATTTGCCCCTTGATTTGATATTCAAGACTGGTGATGAATATAACCAAGTTTAATCTTACTGATTTTGTAGACATCAGCCTCACTCCCTTGGTCCCTGTCTTTCTGAAGTAAAAAGGCCCCAGTTTTTGACCTGTCAGTTGACTGATGTCAAGAACTGTGAAGGATATATTTTCCCCTACTTGCAAGCTAACAAATTAGTCTACCCACAGTTTCATGAATGCTGGCAAAAGACATGCGATTCCTGGGTTAGAAACAGAAGACAGTTTATTACTCAGAGCAATAGCTATAACTAGCGTGTCAGCATTTGCACCAAATCCCCAATTCCCATAGGACAATGAGAAGAGGGCCAGGTGACACCTACACATATCTGGGTTGTGTTACAAAAAAGAAAGCCCAAGCCTAGGGAACTTGAATCTTTTATAATGGGCAGTAAGTCAGCCTGAACTTTGCCCCAGCAGATGGTATTATTGTGGTGAAGAGTCAACAGACTTGCTTATGCTTTAGAGGGAGATATTATCTCTATCTTCCAAGGCTGTTCACTTGAAAATCTAGTCCAGGGCAAATGCAGTCAGTGCCTCTGCTTGCAAGATATGTGAAAACACAAGGGATCCATACAGAATGGTATCCCAACAAGTAACAGCTGCTCCTCTAAGTCACTATCCCTTCCTCTGAAACAGTTCTAGTTTCATTATATACATGCAAAGGTCTGTGTACAGAACTGCAGTATTTAGATGAATGTAAGTTGATGCTTTTATTTCTTGTCGTAGAACTTAAACTCCACAGGGGCAAGAACCTTTGCTTTGTTTACTTGGCTGTTCGAAGGGCATAGAACTATGTCTAGCACATAGTCAGCATTCAATAAAGATTTGTTGAATGAGTATGTGAATTTCCTGTATTCTTATTGGGATCCATAAATGTATTGGCTTTGCTGTGCAGAAACAGCAATTATATCAGTGCTTTCAAGAGACTGCCTGCAGTGTTTCTTAGAGTCATCTGCCTGGAACACTCCCTGCCCACCCCCAGCTCACCTCCTGGCTGCTCCAATTCATTCTTCAAATCTCATCTTACATGTTGTTTCCTCAAAGAGGCCTTCCCTGACCCAGAATAATCAGTACCCTCTGGTATTCACCCTCATAGCACTTGGGTTTTTTCCTTATAGCACTTACCACAGTTGGCGATTACATATTTATTTTAGTGTTTTCTGACTTAAAACCTGTTTGCCCTACCACTCATAAAGCTTTAGCCTAGAGCATCTCTATTTTACACACCACTGTGGAGCTAGTACCTTACAGAGCATGGCATAAAGTAAGTGGCCACCATGTAAATAAGTGATGAATGAATGAACTATCACAGCCTGTAGCTCAGAGCCTGTCATTCTGTGAGTAGCTTTGGCATAAAATAGGCCAAATGCATTATTTGGTCCTTGATTTGCCTTGTTTCTCCCGAATCACACAATCTCAAGATTTTTCTTCAGTGCAATTTAATCTTTTTTTTATTTTATATTCCCAGAAAGCACTTAATTTTAAATTTAGAGATTTTATATGATTTTACTAATCTAAATGATATAAACCCATTAAATTAATACTAGTCCTAGCATTATTCCTTTGGGTAATTCTGTTAACACTTACACATTTAACCCAATTTCATAATAGGGAAATGAAACTCACTGAAACCAGGTCTCCCATGGGATTCTTTTCTCAATTAATGAATGAACAGATATTCTTTGAAAAACCTACCAGGTGCTAACAGTTATTCTACGCACTAGCAAAAGTGGGAAGCTAGCAAAAACGTGAAAGACCAAGTCTCGAGGAGGTTATAACCTACACGAGCAAATAAGAAAAATGTACACGATGTGTTAGCACGTAATAATTAGCAAGCAGTATCAGACCATGCATATGTAAGTGCATGGTACTGATTTTGAAAACTACCAGAGCTTAGAAAAGTTAAATATTATCCTGAACTGGACTAGAATAATAGGAGCTTCATGAAGTGAGTCCTGAGCTGGGTTTTGGAGATGTTCAATTGGGTATTTAATAAGAACTCAGTGAGGCAAGCCACAGAAACAGCAGTGTATTTCTGGAAAAGCAGGACCCGATTGGAGTGGAAGGCATAAGCTGGGAGACACTGCCTTGTCTGCACAATCACTGTTGGACTGTAACAATCACACGCAGTCCAGTCTTGTGAGTACTTTTCCGTTCAGTTAAACAGCATACGGAGATGAAGCCGCACCTTTGGGCAAATACAGCTGGGGTGAGGGCAGCCAAACGATGGAGCCGTGCTAAGGATTATGCACGAAGTAAATAAACTCTGAAGGGAAAGACTTGGAAGGTCATCCAACGTACTCATAAATTCCAGCTATTAGCAAAGATGAAAGGGAAGTGAGAGGCATGAGGAACAATAGAAAGGAGTGTCCAGGTCCCCTTCTAACTGCCTGTTTACAGGAGGGGAGGATCAGCAGGGCTGCCCAGATGGCAGAGCCAAAGTTAGAATGAAGCTTCCTTGCCCTAAGACCTCTTTAGGAAATCCTGTTTGTGACGGTGGCTTCACTGTGGAGTAATCAGGAGCCCTCCCAGGGTTGTAGAAGCACACTTCTGGATTGAACCGTGGTTTCTGATGCCGAGTTTGAAATCTTATTATCATGTGCACTCAGCAAGATAGAAACTGCATAATCAGGTAAAGCTTGGGTCAGACCTTATTTTGCAAGCATGTACTTATCTTTCTTGTGCCGTTCAAATGCTAGTAACACAATAGCTTAAAAACAAGATAACCCTCATCTTTTTTCCTGTATGGGTATGTTAGGGAATGATGGTTTTGATGGCCTTTAAGGAACAGGAAAGGGCAAAGCCCTGTGATGCCATTTCTTTGGCATTGCATTACTTCATTAAGAGAATTATCCTAAAAGCCTGGGAACTGTAATACAGCTTAAAACTGATGAGAGCTGGGTGAAAACACCATAGAAATCCAAACCAAATTAACCAAAAGGTTCATCCCCGAAGAAACCCACTTTTACATTCACACTTGGGGTCTGTACTTTTCTTTTCCTTCTGCCACTCAAGTGCTTTTGGATGTGGGGTGGACAGTTTGCTTTCCATGCCAAACCTGATGAAATGGGATTTGTCTTCCCTCTCAGACAGGTGGCCAAGCTGTTACAGAGAGTGCTCTGCCTGGCTGCTGGCCTCTTTGGACACACAGCTCTGAGGCAGCACAGCGCCAGGCCCCATATCTGACCCTGTGGCCTCACAATCTGGAGGCCCATGTTGGCAGCCAGGGGTGGTGATAGCTTCGGTCAGTTGGTGTGGAGTTCCACTGGCAGACAAAGAAGAGTGAGCAACCATGGTGATCCATGTCACTTCTGTATGATAGAAGAAAATTCTACAGTCCTGGTAATTTGTGAAGCAATAAAGTGGCTCCTCCAATAATTAGGGGATGGGCTTTCTTCCCTCTTATTTAGGGTGGACCAAGCCTTGGGAAAGGAATTTTGACCTTTCCAGACCATACACATTACTTAATGTGTCCTTCTGCACTTACTACATGCATCAGGAGCAGATTTCACAAACTTTTTTCCTATGAGACTAGGTTAGTCATTAGGGTTAATTATTCAGTAATTAGAGGAAATATTATGATTGAGAAAAAATAGATTTCTGGAAGCCAGGCAGTAGAGGGTCTCAGAACATCAAATTGCTCCAAGAAGAGAGTACATAACCATTTTATTACAGTCTTTGAACATGAGATAATAATCATTATTTGAATTCTCTAAATATCTCTAAATATCAGAAATATTCCCTTCTTAGCTATAAAAAGCCACTAGTCCCAACCCCACATATCCTAAGGGAGCTTCTCTTCTCTGAGAGAAAATGCAGTCAGATTATGGCAAAGAAAGACCCTAGGTCTTCTGTGCTGATGCCTTCAGAAGACTCTCCAGTGTTGTGAGATAACAAAAGTATCATTTTCAGAAATATGAACGAGGTAGGTCAGGACTAACCAACACTTGTTCAAAAGACTCCTGGTTGTGAGTGCCACATCTGACCACTGTACAGACAGTGCTGACAGAGAGAAAATTGGATCCAGTTCTCTTCTTTTGCCATCCACTCTCCCACTAAGGGCCCATGTGAATAGCAGGTTTGGCCTTGCTTCCTTAAGTCCCTCTGGGCCCCTTTCTTTTCTTTCATCATCTTTCCTAAATCTGATCTGACAGTTCCACAGGGAAGAAACAAATAGTACACTTGGATGAACTCTGCAAAATGCAAAGACCTTTCCTCTTATCCCTGATTCTAAAGTGATTTTTCTGTATTAAATAAAAGGGCAATTCTAGCCTGAATAATAAAAATCTCATTTATGTCACATTTGCAATGTTTTCAACAGGGTGAAAGAAAGCATTAGTGATAAAGTATATGGATTGTAAAATGGTGGTTGCCCTGCTTAACAAAACCTAAGCCATAAAGCACCCTTGAAGAGTTTACTCAGAAATTCCAGCTTTTACCAGATGTGAAAGGAAAGTGAATAGACCTCATCAGCCCTGCTTCCCCTGTTTCATCCTTTAGATTAAATGTCACCTCCTTAGAGAGGCCTCTATGGACCATCTTATTATCCCCCACCAGAATATCTTATCTTCTTCATGAAACTTACCACTTATTTAATGATTGTCTTTCTCTCTTCCTAAACTGTAAACCCCACAAGGGCAGGGACCAGGTCAGTCTTCATCATTTCCATATTCCCTGCACTCAGCACAGTGAAGAGCACATCATAGATCCCAAATGTGCTTAAATGAATGAATGAACTACTGAAGTGCTATATGGCAACTTGTTCTAAGTTCTTCATGGACTTGCAGGCTCCTTCTTGGGATCACCTCTTTTCTTTTCCTTTTTTTCCTTTCTTTTTTTTTTTTTTTCCTAAGAGATGAGGTCTCACAATGTTGCCCAGGCTAGTCTCCATCTCCTGGCCTCCGGCGATCCTCTCACCTCTGCCTCCTGAGTAACTGGAATTACAGACACACGCCACCACACCCAGCTCTTTTCTTAGAATCAACTGAAGAATGCTTCCTGGTCTCAACATTAAGCTTACCACATTCACTAGCTTGTTCCCATTCACTAATTTTTCTTTTTAAAAAACCTAGAATTTTTGTTCAGTCTGAGTCTTAAGTCTTACTAGCAATTTTATAGCCATAACTGAAGGATACCACATAGTAAAGTGATTGTGAGAACTAGCTTTGCAGTATCTGGTTCTGTCTCTATCACTTCTTAGCTCTGTGATGATGACTCATTATTAATCATCCTTCAACCTCAGTTTCCTCTACTGTAAAATAAGGATATTCATATATACCTCCTCTATAGTGTTGATCTGAGGTTAAGTAAAACAGTGCGTAGAAAACGCTTAGCTTCATCTTTTGCATTGTATGTGCTCGGTGAAATTTAGCCACTATCGTTGCTGTTGATATTGTTAAAGTACGTTGGTATATCATTTTCTGGAACAGGATAAGAGGTGGCTTATTGACAGAGGTAACATAGGACATTGGAAGAATTCATAGTCAAAAAGGCCAGGGACCTGGAGTACTGGAATTCTAGGCAGAAGAGACTAGGGTACAGAACATGAACTTAGGTCACAGCAGACTGGGCGGCATGGCCAAATGACTCAGTAGTGAAGTAATGACTAATCATTGTAGGGCTCCTTATGTCTCTTCCTCTCCATCCCACCACAATCACCACAAAGGCTAGAACTGGTTGTGGAGTCTGATGAGAGGCTGAGCGTGCAAGTGAGTTTCAATAAACCCATCTATTAAGCTTAAAGAAACTGGACAGGACTCAGGGGTAAGGGGGTCTACTAACTGCTCCACAGGGAGGTGTTGGGGGCTTCTGCTTGGTCTTCCTTTGTTTTCCGTAGTACCTTACAGATTCTGAGTGCAGTCTCCATTGCCCTCAGAGATAGTCTTGTTCTGAGCCACAGGAAGAAGTACCTCATACAGCTCATAGGGGAACTCCAAATAGTCATCAGGAAGAAACTCAGCCACTCAGATGAAAATGATGGTGTCTCACCATTCTTCTGTGCAGTTTTCTGAGTCGTGAAACAAGGAGACATTTGTCTGTGAGACATTAATTGGACAGAACATACTTTAGCTGTTACCTTTCATATCTGTGGCTAGCTCACTGGTTTCAATCAAAAAAAGAGCAATGACTCGTGCATTTAATGATCTCACTGGTTATAATTGCCTTTTGTATTGGTTTGTAAGGCAGGTGCTCCCCACTCCCATCTCAAGTGGAACTCAAAGGGAAGTTTTAAAATTTTAATGTTAAATTTTAGTTTGACATTTAGTTTTAATTTTAATGTTTTAATATCTCTTTACCATATAGGGTCAGCAATCTGGACTTTTAAAAACAATCTTACATAAAATGCATACATTATACAGATTATTACATTTTATGTAAGATTATTTTTAAAGTAGTATATATTGTGTTCTTTCATTTAACAAAAATAACACATGGTTATTGTAGAACATTTTAAAAATGCAGGTAAAGAGTAGAAGATAAATCGGAAGCATCTTGTACCAGAAGGTAAGAAAATGATCAAAAAATAATGGGAATGTATCAAAGAGGCACAGAATATAGTTTGAATGGGCCACTGGACAAATCTGAGAAAATATGAGCATCAAAATACATAATTATAGTAATGGATTATAACCCACTAAATAAAAGAAAAATCCATAAGTCCATACTGACATAAATAGGAGAGAAGAGAAAGCTCTTTCTTATAGTAGAATGGCAGCTAATAAATATAGAAGGAATGATGGAGTTAGAAAATCATCAATGGATGCTAAAACTAGTGAGTGAAAGTTTGATACAAATCAGAAGATTTACATAGTCTCAAAATAGTTCTCTATAAGATACGTTTTTGAAATTTAAAAAGGAGAAAAAAAAAGAAACCATTAACTAGTGACCAAGAGATTATCAGGGTTTAATAGCTATCTTTCAACTGTTTTTCTTCTGCATTATAACATTTTAATTGTCTTATAAACTTAGATCATGCTTTTTATAATCTGCTTCTTTTGTATAAAAATATATCTTGATCTTATTTATTTAAATATTCTCTGGCACATAGTAAACATGTAGTAAACATTGGTTGAATGAATGAAATTTTCAAGACTTCTTTGAGGAAGGCTGTGATGCACACTCTTGCAACTTAAGTTTTCTGTAATCTCATAATTATTCCTTTAGGACTAATTTCTGGAAGTGAAATATCGAGATAAAAAATATTCAAAACCCTAAGCCCTTTGATACATGGAGCCAAATTGTCCTCCACAAAGATTTTTCTACTTTATTTTCCCACCGTGGGTGTGTTAAATGCATGCTGCTCCATACATTTTTAAGGAGGAAGATTGGGATTAATGTGTGAGAAACACCCAGAGTAGGACCCAGCAGTCATCAGTCAGAAAATAATGGTTATTCAAGTCCTCTTCTCTGTGTAGGTTAGATTCTGTCAGGACCAAAAGCTGGAGGTCACTAACAGTTTTCCAAAGCCTTCAGTCTCATATAGGAGTTTTTGTTAATGTGGAAAGCACCAAGTTGGGATAGAATCTGGTTTTAGTTGAGCTAGTCATATATACCATATCATCCATATACCATACCATCCTCTTTTTGTATCTATTGAAAAATCCTATCAGTTGCACTAGGCCTGGAGTCTACTATGTCAAAGTAAATGATGAGGAGAAAAAAAAAAAAACTGGCTCCTTTTTATAATAGGTAAACATTGAGCACCACTGTTAGCAACACAGAACCTCCAACTGGGCCTCTTTCCATTTGGACTTTGATGCTGGCTACTTCGCATGCTTGAACACCAGCATCCAATGCAGTTTCCACGGGTGGGCAGGGCAAGGAGCAGGATCCATACACATTCCCCGGGCAGCTGAGCAGCGAGCCCTCTCCTCTTGTGCTAGCTGGTGCCCGTGGCAACCCTTACCTGCTGACTTAAGCCTCCCACTAGTTGGAGCCATGCAGTGTATTATCTCCTGATCCATATGTTATACATATTATTGAGAACCAAGAAGAGGATATTTAGAGGATAGTTTTGGATTCAAAAGATGAGCAATCAGAAAAATGATACCATGATTTGGATTTGCTTATATTTTCCCTTTTGGCTTTCACTGGCTAGCATGCTCTCAAGTGATGACAGTTGGGCTGATTGAAAGCCGTTAGTCAAATCCAGTAACAGTATTAATCTGTGGTTGGAAATGACTGTTAAAGTAAGTGCCAGGCTATTCAGTTGTGGTTTTTCTTCCAGCTTCCAATCATGCCAGGCTTCCAGCAGGAGGAATAGAGGCTGTGGTAAAGGAAACCGTTGGTAAACGAAAGAAACCAAAAACTGTCACTACCCATAACAACGAAACAACAAAAAAATTTACAGAAAAGGAGGGGGAGACAAAGGAAATTGTATGCAGCGGTTTAATGCACAGTCTGATGTGATCATTAGGCATAAGGCTGGCGTGGTGGTGCCTCAGGCACTGACTCCAATTTTCCAGTAAGAACAGGAAGCCTTTAAGCACCAAATCCATGCTCTCCAGTAATACTGTGGAGCAAGAAAGCTTTTCCTGTAGGAAGAGAATAACTGGTGTTTAATTGAGACTATTTTTGTCAGTTTCCTAACATGCTCCTCAGACCACTGATACACAAAGGAACCCAGGAGTCTGGTCACCAAGTATGTGAAAAGAATTTACCCTATAGAGTCCTTTTTTACTGTATTTTCCAGAGCAAATGTTCAATAATGTTGCTGTCATCTATCAGTCATCAAGAAATGCACATTGTAACCAAGAAGTGCTTAGCAAAGAGTCTGTCTCCTATTTACTTTTTCTTATTTCCAGAACTTTAGACAGGCACATTTCCATGTGTGTTCACCAAAGCACAAGATGTTCCTTAATATTTTATTTATGTATGTATTTATTTTTTAGAGACAGGATCTCACTCTGTCACCCAGGCTGGAGTGCAGAGGCACAGTCATATCTCACTGCAGCCTCAAACTCCTGGGCTCAAGCAATCTTCATGCCTCAGCCTTCCAAGTAGCTAGGACTACAGGTGCATGTCACCATACCCAGCTTTTTTTTTTTTTTTTTTTTTGAGAGAGAGAGAGACGGGGATCTTGCTGTGCTGCCCAGGCTAGTCTGGAACTCCTGGCCTCAAGCAATCCTCCTGCCTCAGCCTACTGAAGTGCTGGGATTACAGGCGTGAGCCACTCCCCCAGCCTATTTTTTAATATTTTAACAAGAAAAAATTTTCAGCAAATCTGTATTCATTGATCGGAAATACTAAGTGGATCCATAAAGAAAGCGAAGACTGTAAGTCCCAGGGAAACATCCAGGAGAGTCTGAATATGGTATACTTGAAGCATTTCATCAGCTCCCAATAAGAAAATGGCTAGTTTACCAACTTTTCTATTGCACTGCAGTATTTCTAAGATGTACATTTTTTTCACATTTGATTATTCCTAAAATTAGGATGTGAATTGCAATCAATTGGTCATGTCTTAGATTTGATGAAATGTAGTGGTTTTGCTTGAAAGGCAAAAGTTAGTAATTTTCTGCATATCATTGGCATCCAATGTCTGGTTTACTCTGGGGGGTCAAAAGACATTTTCAAGCACTAAGAAAGAAAACATATTTAATTTGTGGGCATTTTTTATTACATTGTACGTAATCAAGGAACCCATCCGGAATAGACTAAATAGACTGAGGCTCAGAGGTAGTGTTGCCCATCCAGGTCACAGCCGGTCAGTGGCAGAGCAGGACTGGGGTTCCTGCCCAGTCTGGAAGGTCAACACAGGGTATATTGTCCTGCTGCCTGTCAGAGGAGGCACAAAGCAGGACTCAGTGAGGCAGACCCCACATTTGCTCTGAAGCGTCCTTCTATCTGGGCATTGGCAGAACTCCCAAACGAGTGGGTGAAGGTACCAGGAAAGTTCAGCCTCAAATGAGTGGATCAGTAAGACATCAGACAGTAAAACTTTGTTCAATGGTGGGACGTGGGATTGGTGTGGCAGTGTCACTCAGCTGCTCCGTGCTTAGCCAGCAGCCTCCTCCCTGGCATCAAGGCCTTCCTACTTTCAGGTACCAGCTTCACCTTTTGAAATAAATTCTTTATTTAAAATATAGTACTGATGCTAATAAAATAATGCCAAAGATATACTAAAACTTTGTTTTTAATATATTTTGGGAAATTAACAAAGAAGAACAGTTCACTTGCCATGTAAAGAAAATGAAAATGTCTTTTAGACTTTAGCATGCAAAGCCAAAGTAATCCAAAGTATGTATTAGTTATGTGCTAAAAGTATACCATCTGAAAGTATTTTATGAGCAGTGCATACAATGTGTATCACTATCAAGTTATACCAACATGTTATTTGTAATATATTAAGTACTTTTACCTATAATGCTTCGTAAGTGTTAAAGGGCTCTAATTAATTAGCTGACATGCATGAACATAGTACAAACTTTCAAATTTTAAAGTTTATCTCAAGGCTCACATTTTTTCTACAGAGTTATATGGTAATCACCCTGTAATGTATACCACTGGGCATACTGTTGGCTGTTTATTACATAGATGCTAGAGGTCTTACAATTTGGTATTTGATCTTAACTTAACCTCTCTAATCCCTGGTTCCTCCCGTTGAAATGAGGATAATGATATTTACCTAGCAGTATTGTTAGAATTAAATGAGACAATATTGTAAAATAAAGCAGCCCATGTCCTATAATAAGTGTTTGGTAAATTACATCTATTATTATTATTATTAGCTGTTGATGTTGAAGAAAAGTTATCTACTGAGCATTATTAGGTTGCATTGGTTTTTAATCTACTTAATTTCTTAAAAATAATGAACTTAAAGGTTAAAGTGTCTTATATACTTCCTTAAAATTCCTTTTAGGATTTTCATCTAGCCAAAAGTGGTCAGAAGTCCTTTTACAGGTTGAAAGAACCTAAATTTCATTTTCAAGGAAACTGTGTCCCTCAGTTACAATGTCAAGATTACCAGTGACAATCAAGAAGTCAAACTGGTGGCCGGGCACGGTGGCTCACAGGCCTGTAATCCTAGCACTCTGGGAGGCCGAGGCAGGAGGATCGCTCAAGGTCAGGATGTTCGAAGCCAGCGTGAGCAAGATGAAGACACTGTCTCTACCAAAAATAGAAAGAAATTAATTGGCCAACTAAAAATATATAGAAAAAATTAGCTGGGCACGGTAGCGCATGCCTGTAGTCCCAGCTGCTTGGGAGGCTGAGGCAGAAGGATCGTTTGAGCCCAGGAGTTTGAGGTTGCTGTGAGCTGACGCCACAGCACTCTAGCCTGGTCAACAGAGTGAGACTCTGTCTCAAAAAAAAAAAAAGAAGTCAAACTGATCAATGAGTAATTATCCTTTAGATTGGAAGTAGACATTTATTTGCTTAATATCCAAAATCTGACCAAATTGTTTTCTAAATCCAGAAGCAGTTTATAGTGAATATTCAGTTGCCATTTAAATCTTCAGTTTTGTTAAGAGATCTGTGAAACCTCATGTAACCTGACAGCCCCCTGTGGCTACCTAGTCTTAAGTACAGTATATAAGAAATACCTCCTGAAGCTTTTTTAAAAAATATTTACATATTCATATTTTTTTATCATAAGTTTAAAGACAGCAACACATGACTGCATTTTTACTTTCCACTTTTAACAACTTTTATTGTATTTTTCATATTTAAAAGTAACATACTAGCAAAATTTTTGAAATTTTGATTTAGGACATTATAGAGAATAAAAATTACCTGTAATTCATAGATAGATAACATATATGTTAACATTTTCATTATATCTTTCTTTATAATCTTTTACATATACATATTTATACATAATATTAATATATTTTATATTATTGTATTATATAAACATTTAATATATATTTCCAGTCTTTTTATGTATGTTATGCCAAAAGGTAATTATTACTGTGCATACAACTTTTTATCAGATACTATTCATTTGTCTTAGTGACATAACCTTTGTCAGTGATATCTTTCACTGATGGTGGTTAAATCAAATATATGGCATTTAGAGGGTCATACCTCTCTATAGAATATGTTATGCAAATGCATCATATATATAATCATATGCCCTCAGCCTCTTCATTCTTATAAATGCATTTGCTTCATAAATAAACTAAATACTTTGTACTGAGACCAAAGGTTGACTTTAATATTTGTTTTATAACATTTTTAAATGTGCTATGATAGATTACATTTGAATATGTGATAAAATAGCATCAATAAGAAATCCTGATTAACAGTATTGATTACAGCTCCCACACTTATTACATACATGACTGTGTCTAAGTTACAAACTCTCCTGAGCCCTAGTTTCCTCATCTAGGGCTAAAATGGGGACAGTAAAGCCTATGTTTCAGAGTTTTATAAGGATTAGAAAAATAAGTATTACCTATAGTTTTTATCCCATTTCATTAAGCCAAATCATCTGGCAGTGTTAGAAGATGAGCAGTAGAAATTCACAGAAGTATTACCACTGATAAGTAAACATATGAATAAAAATGTTCAAACTACTAATCAGGGAAATAAACATTCTAACAACAATTTATTAATGCATTCAGAGAGAGGGAGTTTATTTCATTTACTGCTATATTCCTAGCATCCAGAACAGCATCCAACACTCAGTAAACACTCTCTTTATAAAGGAATGAATGAATGAACATATAAATGAATAAAATATCAAACGTGGAGCTGGTCATTTAATCTCTCAGAACCTCAATGGTCTTCATCAATATTAAAAAATGACCATATTCAAGGACAGTTGAAGGTGGGTGGGAGGGAATGCTTTATTGCCGTGGACCCTGAATAAGGAAACACATTTATCCCATGTTTGTCATTTTCCTAACCACATCATCTTTAATCTTTTCTTAGTGATCTTTGCACATCTGAATATCATGATAAATTAAATCTAGAGATTTGGTCCTGAGTTAGAACCCAAACAACAGCGCTGAATTTTCCTTGCATATTTAGTCATACTGAAACAAGGAAAAAAAACCAGCGTGGGGAAGAGGAAGAAGAATGTAGTACAGTATTAAGCAGAAAATAAATAACTTTGGAACGAATGAGAGTTCATTCTATTTGCTACTTGATTGGTAGCATTACTTTTACTGAGCAGGCTAATTGAACTTCTCCACAGTTCTAATTGCTTCATTCACATGGTTTATTATTTTTATATTATTTTTGTCTTGATACAGAGTAGGGCGGAAGTTGTGATATCTGGTTTTTAACAGATGATCAGAGGTTAAGTGGCCTGCATGCACACAGGGATTTGTTAATCAGTTACAGAGCCAGCAATAGCAGCTGAGTCTTCTATCTCCTGCTTTATCCTCCTTTCCATTACACATGACCAAGTGCTTCTGTCTTATTCTAAAGAAATTTCTGCAGGAGACAAAACCCTGCCCTGTTCTAAAAATAGCACTGTTACCTGACAGACTGGTCTGCATGGATGACCATTTTTATGTGTTTTAGGGAGCTAGGATTCATCTTTTTTTTTTTCCCAAGAGGAAGTAGCAATAAATCATGCACCAAAAATAACACCTTAGCTGCTAAATTCTGCTTAGTAGGTGGTTTCCCAAGGATGAGCCAATGCAATGAGTCATCCCTCTGAGCACTTATTAGCACATTATTTCTCTTTTTTACTAACCCTTGGTGCTTTTGGTTACATGTTTTTTAACCTTTAGAGCCCTCTTGGGAGGTTCAGAGTCTTCTCACTATGAATATAAAACAAACATCCCCCACATGTCCCTCTTTTCCTTTTGCTTCCACTTTTCAAATCTAACATAATCCATGATTCAGGAGAACAGTCAGGACTATGACCAAAGATAAAAGAGTGACAGTAAGTTTCTACTGAGTCTGTAGCAGCTCCATCTCACTCCCAGTATAAAAATCAAAAATGTAGACTAATGTGAACAAAATGTATGGAACCTATATGAAAAAAAAAACATAAAACTTGATTGAGATACATAAAAGACTTACATAGATGTAGAGAATATTTGACTATGAGAAAGATATTCCTGAATGAGAAGATTGAATATGGTAAGGATATAAAATCTTTCCAAATTAATTTATAAAAGGTTTATGCATCTCCAATAAGAATCCCAGTGGGATTTTCTGAAATGCATTTGAAAGAGTTAAATTAGTGAAAATAGCCAAGAATTTTTTGTTTAAAAAAAAAAAAGATAGGCCAGGCGTGGTGGCTCACACCTGTAATCCTAGCTCTCTGGGAGGCCAAGGCAGGAGGATCGCTCAAGGTCAGGAGTTCAAGACCAGCCTGAGCAAGAGCGAGACCCCGTCTCTAATAAAAATAGAAAGAAATTAATGGGCCAACTAAAAATATATAGAAAAAATTAGCCAGGCATGGTGGCGCATGCCTGTAGTCCCAGCTACTTGGGAGGCTGAGGCAGGAGGATCGCTTGAGCCCAGGAGTTTGAGGTTGCTGTGAGCTAAGCTGACGCCACAGCACTCACTCTAGCCTGGGCAACAAAGTGAGACTCTATCTCAAAAAATAAAAATAAAAAAAAAAGATATAAGGGAAACTTTTAGTACCAAGCACTAAAATGTACTATGCAGCTATAACAATAAAAGTAATGTGGTACCTGCAGAAGTGACAGACAGTCATGGAACAGAATAGAGAGCCAGACTCAAGACCCCTGGTAAGGACGTAATGCAATTTATTGTAAATCACAAATCTAGGAGGACAGAATAGCATGTTCAGTAAGTGAGATAGAGTAACCAGTCGATTTGTTGGGGGGAAAATGATAATCTGATTAGATGCTCACTATTCTTTACCACAGAACAAATGACAGATGGCTTAAAGAGTTAAATATGAACAATGAAACCATAAAATAATAAAGAAACTTATAAGAAATATATATGACCCTAGAATGGAGATAGATTTTCAAAGCATTAAAAAAGTGACAAACAAAAATATTTGATATATCTGACTATACAAAAATTGAAAACTTTTTTCATCAAAAAAGAAAAACACTGAAAAGTTAAAAAGCACTTTGTAATCTCGGAGACAATGTTTGCAATGAATATGACAAAGGCGTAATATCCTTAATGAAAAACGAGCTCTTAAAAAATTGGGAAGCCACTAGCACACCCCAGTGTAGCTCTACACTACTTTCCTGTCACATTATATACATATCATAGTGCTAAATGGATTTTATAAACAGAATACAGTTTCAGATGACACAAGAGAGTGAAAGATATTCCGATCTTATTTTCCATTCACATATTCTTTGTTCAAAGGCAGTTTAAGGAAACTACACATTATACTATAAATACTTCGGGACAGTTTGTCCACATTGACACTTCCATTTCCTAAAATGAAAACCTCGCTGGCCCACAGGGAGAAAAAAGGCTGGCTTTGTTAACCAGCTTTATTTCAACAAGCACATTCATATGGTAAGAACTTCCTCTGATGAGTCATGCACTGTTGTCAAACAGCAACTTTCCTTTGTTTGACCTGTGCAGAAATAAGGTCTATGGAAGCACAGCAAAGAGTCTGAATCATTTAATTGTGTTTTATTCATATCTGAATTTGCATCTGTCACAAACCCAGTGTGTCCATCATGAAAAATTGCATTCTTCAAATATTACTGAAAAAAAATCCCATTCAAATGGAGTCTGTTCTGTCTAGATAGTCTGTGAAATTTCTGAGGGATGTTGTAGGCTTAGTTTCCTGTGCTAAATTGTTGAGTTATCACACATTATTGGATCCTGCTCAAAATGTACTGGATAGGAATATTATATTCATACAGGTTACCAGTTGTCTTTACCACTCATAAAGAAAAAAGAAAAAGGTTACTACTGCTCCCTGTCATAAGATAGAAAGTCTAAAATGGTAGGTGAAAATGTGTGTGCAAATAATTTTTCTAATGTGTCCTTGATTCTTCGTAGAAGCTTGAGTTATATTCAGTCACAGCTTTGTTATGACTGCTAAGCACTTTCTTGTCTCTTTGTACTTGCTCAAAACCAAGGACTACACAGCGAGGATTCAGATCCTGCTTTGGGGGTATGATGCCATCTTAGCTTGCTTGAAAAAGAAGAGATCTTTAGAGATACCATCATATCCATTTGTGTATAAAAAGATAAAAAAATGGAAGCAATGCTGTGTTATTTCTTTTCATCTATTTACTCCTCTTCTATTTTCCAAATTTTCTACAATGCATATATATTTTGTAATCAGCAAAATAATTCATTATTTTTGAAGTACCCACCCATCATTAAAAATATAAATGAAGTAAATAAGCCTTTTGAAGAATTAAGCTGGCTCTTGGGTCAGCAAAATTTTATCCTGAGAAAATAAATGCCAACTTTTGTTGAATAGTCACTACACTAATCTCTTAATACCAGAGACATATAGACAACATCACTGACATTCAAGGGCCAGAGCCCATATTTTTATGCTAAACAGATCATAATTTTTTAAAGGAAAAAATGAGAAAATCGGTTTTCCAATTTGAGGGTATTTTAAGATCATTTGTAATACTCTATGAGTGGTACTTTTGGTTCCATTCTGAGCAAAGGTTCTTTTTTTAAATAAGCCACTTCAGCCAAGAGACACTTCTATTTCAGAAAATGTCTAGTGATTATTTTCCCTCAAAATCAACATTAAAACCTTCAGCCTTGGAAAGATGTCATTTTGCTGACAACTGGCTGATGTCAATATTAGAGTTTTGGCAAGAGAAAGCATGTATATATGAGCATAGAGGTAGTCACATAAGTATTTACTCAAAGACATACCCGCAACAGAGCCCATGAAACTCCCTTTGGCAAAAAATACTGTATTGAAGACAAGACCAGTGGATTCTGAGATTAAAAGTAAGAAGTGTTTTTGAAAGCCACATTTTGGTTACCATAATATATGTAGTATTTGCTGTTGAAATATGTCTCTATTCAGTGGGCTGACTTTTTGCATTTTCTGCCTTTTATTCCTTGTGTATTGCTTGGAAGTCAGCCTATCATAGAGAGAAAACTTGACTCTCTTAGTTAGTGTGTTTTCAGTGGTATGTGTTGCCGATATATCTCAGCACTCTCTACTGCTACACCTTGGTAGCACTTTAGAATCGTTCTCAATGCAGTTTACAGCCTGTCACTACTGATCAATCGTATTAGACAAGATGAATTCTCCTTGTCATCCTATATAGCTCCCCTCAATGACTCTCTGTTGGTGGCTGCCTCTGTAGATCCTGTACTTCCCTCAGACTGTCACTTTAGCCATGTGGACTAAGCCATAGGCAATGCTCTTTCTCTGCAAAAGAGGCAAGACGCATATTGTTTTACAAGGCCATGTGCTGAAAAAGAAAAATAACGACTTGAATTGTGGCATGAGGAGGGGCTCCTCCTGGTCTAGTCCCTTATTTAATATGTAGTAGCAGTGAGTTATTGGGGAAAAAAGAGAATGAAACCTGTCCATCTGGACCAATTTTGTTCTTATTTTGAGAGATGCTCATCTGATTTTTTCAGACAGTGCACCCCACTGAAGTAACAAAGAACTTTACTCTTTTTTGTTTAATAATGCCCTCTTCTACAACCTCTCATTCTGAATCTCCTGGAGAGGGTGACCAACCATCCTA
This sequence comes from Cheirogaleus medius, assembly GCA_008086735.1. Classification (NCBI taxonomy): domain Eukaryota; kingdom Metazoa; phylum Chordata; class Mammalia; order Primates; family Cheirogaleidae; genus Cheirogaleus; species Cheirogaleus medius. Next base: position 44,753,969 of record VBSM01002217.1, read on the forward strand.
GTTTGCCAGAGTTGGAGAGGTTTCCCAGAGAGGTTTTCAGTGCTAAAACTAGGGCAATTCTGGGCAAACTGGGCTGTTTGGTCAGCCTATTCCTGGGCCCTCCTCTACCCAAATGGCCAAGTATTGAAGAGCAAGAGTAGTAAGATTCCCACTCATGGGGAGCAAACTCCCTGTTAAAGCTTTTCTTTCTCTCTCAATAAGGCACAGTATGAAGCAAGGCTAGGAGTTGTGAGACAGAACGATCTTATGGGGTACGGTGAGGTTCCAGTTTGGTTGAGTGCTGTCTCTAGTTCACAGTTCTGTAAAGTGAAGGTTATTGATAAGCCCTGAGCCCAGTTAGTGATCAGAGCCTGACTAATTAATCTGTGGCACTGATTTGGCCAGGTGTTCGTGGTTGGTCATCTTTGATCATCTATTCTGTGTCTGCACACACCACCATCACCCTTGCCCAATGGTCTTCCAGCATATTATCATTAAAGTTTTTCAGTACCACACCCAACTTAAAATATAGTGAGTATTATAGCTAGAATTTCCACAAGAGAGGAGAGGGAAGACAGTATTCCCCAGAGTACTGAGTCTGAGATGTCTGACCATTAAGCCCAGGGTGAGAGGAGTGATTCCATGGCAAGGCACCATATCCTTGATCTGCTTCCAATTTCTTAGTAATACTAATATAAATGCTTCACACTGACAAGTTGTAGCTTCCTAGGTTTGGCTCATATTTATTTTCCTGGTTCCAAACTTTCTTCAATTACAAAGTTATTTACTACTTGCTATTCATCTAACTTCAGGGTTTGAATGAGAATTAAAATGCAATAATGTATGAGGAACCCAGCCCTTAGAAGGAAAGTGTTTAATACGTGATCATTTTTTTCCCTGCCTTAAGAACTCCCCTGAGCAGTATGATTGGAAAGCAAGAGGTTAGAGAAGCTTTGGGAAATAACAAACATGCAATTTGGCAAGAAAAATTATGAGAAAGTATATAAAATGAATACTTGGATCCTAGACACATAATGAGACAAATTACATTTGTTGCTGTTGGATAAGAACGTGCCAGCCCTGCTTTCTAATTTTAAAGGTGTGGAAGGTATATTGTATTCAGTAATGTGAGGACGGAAGTGTTATTGACTAAACGTTTGTGTCTCCTTAGGATTCATATGTTGAATTCCTAACCCCCAATGTGATGGTATTTGGAGACGGGGCCTTTGGGAGATAATTAGAATTGGCTGAGGTCATGAAGGTAGGGCTCCCGTGATGGGATTAGTGCCCTTATAAGAAGAGACACCAGAGAGCTTGAGCAATGTGATTACACAGAAAGGAGGCAGCCCTCTGCAAGCAAAGAAGATGGCTCTCAGCAGAACCCCAAGCCGCTGAGTTACCACTCAGTTGTCGAGTTATCACACAGCAGTTGTTGAGTTATCACACAGCAGTTGTTGAGTTATGCTGGCACCCTGATCTCAGACTTCCCAGCTGCCAGAACCAGGAGAAAATAAATTTCTGTTGTTTCAGCTACTCCATTTGTGGTACTTTGTTATGGCAGCCTGGACAGACTAAGACAGGAAGAGATAGCACTGGGAGAATAGAAATGCAATTCTTTAATTAGTAATAAATAAGTATCTAAAAGAAATAAGTACATCTAGAAAATAGAAGATACTTATTCAATGTTTGTCAAAGTGATTAGGAATGACTTTTTAATCTCAATAACCACTTAGTCTTCTTTTAATTATATTTAAATTGACTTGACAAATATATTAATTTATGGGTTTCATAATGTTTCAGAAATCCTGGGTGGTTTGGTGAGCTGTAGTTTAGTTTTGATTTTCAATTTTAAATTGAAAAATGGTAGGGTTTCTCTCTCTCCTCCCCCTCTTTCCCTGTCTCTCTAGAGGAAGTTACTCATAGTCAGTAAATATGAGCCCTCTGTGGAGAAATAAATTATTCACATCTGGTAACAAGCAAAAATTAATTCAGCTATTTATTTTTAAGGAAATTACCAGACTCCTAGGCCCTCCTATGGACAGAGATGCCAGCACACTCTCTAACTTGTCTTAAAGTTAGTGGCACCTCCCTTCCCTGGTAGAGGGTTTTTTCCTATCAGTCTCTATCTCAGGGACAGATCTTCATATCAGATTCTCCTTTCTGCCATAGACGTCCTTTGAACCACTTGGGCTTCTAATGGTTCTTTCTTTTTTTTTTTT